>JACEEZ010021924.1:79185-99185 GCA_016584305.1 Chionoecetes opilio | reverse complement strand
GGTGTGTGGTTAATATGGTAGGGTGTGTGGTGGGGTTTGTGGTTAATGTGGTAGTGTGTGTGGTGGGGGCTGAGGTTAATGTGGTAGGATGTGTGGTTAATGTGGTAGTGTGTGGTGGGGGCTGTGGTTAATGTGGTAGGGTGTGTGGTGGTGTTTGTGGTTAATGTGGTAGTGTGTGGTGGGGTTTGTGGTTAATGTGGTAGTGTGTGGTAGGTGTAGAAATTATCCACCAAACACCCTCTCATAATTGGTAGAGTGGTGGTTTGTTCCCCCACCCCCCCTAGTGAGGGAGTTATTGTCCGCTCGTCATAGGGGTGAGTAGGAATGTATATATATCAAGTATAGGCGTCTAGCCTGTGGCCCCTTTGCTTTTGGCTCAGTTCTTGCGGCTGGAACGTGGCAGCGAGCCACGTTCCAGCCAATTAACTCATTACGTGAATTACTCATTAAGGGGCTTGTTCTATGCAAAAAGTTTGTTCAACAGACCCCCATTGATTTTGACAGCACTATTAGCATGTCGAGTTTCAGCTCAATCCGACAATAATTAGGAGTAGTTTACGCTTATTACTCATTAAGGGCTTGTTTTACGCAAAAAGTTTTGTCCGACGACCCCCATTGATTTTGACAGCACAACTTACATGTCAAATTTCAGCTCAATCCGACAATATTTAGGAGTAGTTATACACTTTTTGGCGGAAACTTGGTTCCACGGGTCTTATGGTAAGCGACAGCGAGCAAAGCGAGCTGCCAATAATTTAAATGGTAATGTGTTATAATTAAGGTAATTTGAGTAGGTGATAAGTGCTGGGATAGAATCAAGTATAGACGTCCAGCCTCTGGCCCCATTGCTTTTGGCTCAGTTCTTGCGGCTGGAACGTGACAGCGAGCCACGTTCCAGCCAATTAACTCATTACGTGAATTACTCATTAAGGGCTTGTTCTATGCAAAAAGTTTGTTTAATAGACCTCCATTGATTTTGACAGCACTACCTGCATGTCGAATTTCAGCTCAATCCGACAATAATTAGGAGTAGTTTACGCTTATTACTCATTAAGGGCTTGTTTTACGCAAAAAGTTTCTTGCGACGACCCCCATTGATTTTGACAGCACTACTTGCATGTCAAATTTCAACTCAATCCGACAATATTTAGGAGTAGTTATACACTTTTTGGCGGAAACTTGGTTCCACTGGTCTTATGGTAAGCTACAGCGAGCGAAGCTCGCTGTCAATAATTGAACATTCCCAGTAATATTAAGCATTTGCACCTTATATCAAGTATAGTCGTCCAGCCTCTGGCCCCTTGCTTTTGGCTCAGTTCTTGCGGCTGGAACGTGACAGCGAGCCACGTTCCAGCCAATTAACTCATTACGTGAATTACTCATTAAGGGCTTGCTCTATGCAAGCCCTTAATCCGACAATAATTAGGAGTAGTTTACGCTCATTACTCATTAAGGGCTTGTTTTACGCAAAAAAGTTTCTTCCGACGACCCCCATTGATTTTGACAGCACTACTTGCATGTCAAATTTCAACTCAATCCGACAATATTTAGGAGTAGTTATACACTTTTTGGCGGAAACTTGGTTCCACGGGTCTTATGGTAAGCGACAGCTCGCTGTCAATAATTAGCACCTTGGTTTCAAGCGCGGTCATTTGCTATCGTCAATAGATTCTCGGCCACCTGTAATTATACACTTGGCATAGGTAATGGTAGCAGGGGACTCGCGCCCACCGAAGAAATCCGTACTATTCCAGACCCTATCGAGTTAACATCTCTTCTCTGATTAATGAAGAGATTTTGTACATACGTTAATTTTGTACATATAAGTGATAAAACAATAGGACGGTGTTAAAATTCAACACAGTGATTATAGCCGCGCGTCATGGATAACTTGGTGTGAAAACCCGCCTGACGCCTCCAGCTTTCCACCTTCGGCTATCAAGTCTCTTGTCACGGGCGGCCTGATCACGCGCTGACCACTTCGGATCACAAGGACAGGCAGTATTGATACAAGCCTACGTAATACAACCCTACTATCCACCGATAAGTATCCTAATTAGTTGATTAGCTAGGGTATTGTGTCGGGATGAGATAGACAAGGGTTTTGATTAGGTAAGACCTCATATTAGATTTGTTTGTTATACAAATTCCCACAGTAGGGTGTGTGGTGGGAGCTGTGGTTAATGTGGTAGGGTGTGTGGTGGGGTTTGTGGTTAATGTGGTAGTGTGTGGTGGGGGCTGTGGTTAATGTGGTAGGGTGTGTGGTGGTGTTTGTGGTTAATGTGGTAGTGTGTGGTGGCCTGTGTGGTTAATGTATTAGTGTGTGGTGGGGTTTGTGGTTAATGTGGTAGGGTGTGTGGTGGGGGCTGTGGTTAATGTAGTAGGGTGTGTGGTGGGGGCTCTGGTTAATGTGGTAGTGTGTGGTAGGGGCTGTGGTTAATGTGGTAGGGTGTGTGGTAGGGTTTGTGGTTAATGTGGTAGGGTGTGTGGTGGGGTTTGTGGTTAATGTGGTAGGGTGTGTGGTGGGGGCTGTGGTTAACGTGGTAGTGTGTGTGGTGGGGGCTGTGGTTAATGTGGTAGTGTGTGTGGTGGGGGCTGTGGTTAATGTGGTAGGGTGTGTGGTGGGGCTTGTGGTTAATGTGGTAGGGTGTGTGGTGGGGGCTGTGGTTAATGTGGTAGGGTGTGTGGTGGGGTTTGTGGCTAATGTGGTAGGGTGTGTGGTGGGGGCTGTGGTTAATGTGGTAGGGTGTGTGGTAGGGGTTGCCGGGTGTCTGTGTGGAGGGTTTATGGAACTGTCGCCGATGGGAATTCTCGCCGAAACACCAATCTAGAACTCTCGCCGACGTGGAAATGTTAACCTAACCTGGACATTGGTACATAACTTAACCTGACTGATCAAGCTATTGCTGGTATTTCATCCCTGAATACAGAAACACGGGTAAATCCTGATTGAATGTAGCCTATATATTGGGTCCTGTAATATCAAGAATTGGAACACTCGACGACGGCGGCGAGAGTTCCGATCGGCGACAGATCCAGGTAGTACCGTGTGGAAAGTTATTTGAGGTGCGCCTTATTGACTTCTGATTGACTCCTATACTCCTATGTTTGTTTGGTTACAGGGAGTTTCGCACACAAGTTAATTCGTACCCAGGTTTTGTTAGGTGTTTCGTACACTGATTTTGAGTTTTTTCGTACATACCTGGTGTCGAATCGTACCTCTAGTAATCAAATTCAACTCTGAGCTGAGTGTACGAAACGACTATGGTTTTATATAGACTACGAAACAACTTTTTTGTGTACGAATTTACTGGTGTACGAAACAACTTGTGTACGAACTGACTGCATCCGTTTGTTTGCACTGGTTATTGTTTTTAAGGAGTGGGAATTCTGGTTATTATGGTGGAAGAGAGAGAGAGAGAGAGAGAGAGAGAGAGAGAGAGAGAGAGAGAGAGAGAGAGAGAGAGAGAGAGAGAGAGAGAGAGAGAGAGAGAGAGAGAGAGACTGTGTGTGTCATTCATTCACCCACGGTTTTGTCCACGCAAGTTGAACTCGCGATCGCCAGTTTCACCCTCCCCAAATATCCTTAACCCTCCCAGTGCGAGCTTGGAGCTGATTATTACTTATCTGTGGGCAATGCTGGGACCTCACACACCCCCATCCACTTGCTCAAGGGGGACAGTAACCGCCCGCATTTGTCAGTGAAAAATCCACGGAAGCGAGTGAGGATCGAACGCCCGACCACACAATGGTCAGACTAGAAGCTCTTAAAGTAATCGTCCAGACCCAATTTTTTTTTGCCGAATTATGTTGACTGTACATTCAAAACACCTAATCCACCAAAAATAATTGATTTCCAGGCCTTATTTCCGTAAAAACACGACTTTTGTAAAAAGCGCGCGAAAAAAAAAATCTACCCTCCAACAACGCTACGACTGTTATTGATGACGTCAGAACAGGGACGCCCGCAGACACTCTGTCTGACACCTGTCGGCAAATGTTATGATGAGCGATTGTACTTCGGTGTCAGACAGTGAATCTGTCGCTGTGACAGATCTAGAGTACGATGCTCAATCTGACACCGAAAGAAATGACGCTGGTCGCGTACACTATGAGGAAAACGAACCTCAGATTGTCATGGGATCCTATGTTTGAGCCCGAGTACGAGGTGGATGAACAGGTGTTAGCAGAGCCTGAGGTTCAGCAGGAGGACCTGGCACTTCCCCCAAAACATGGATTGGTAAATAAGGTTAAACCATGTGTGTGTGGGAATCACAATGAAGGTACTTTCGAGAAAATCCTATGGTTAGTTTTGGAGCTACAGTCAAACGTCATTACTCGGAAACCACATACTAGCATTAACTACAGCATAGAGTTGGAAAATATGCGGGCGGGAAGGCAGAAAGTGTGACAGCCACACCACCACAGGGTCTCTCACCACAGGACACGCCCACTCCACAACTGGTTTACTTGGTTTACTTGGTCTTGTTAAGAGGCAAAGCCTCACAGTCGTGGTGGTCCACCGCTGCTGCCAGTCCTGGCGTCCCTGTCTAACAGGGCCACCTGGTCTGGTATGGTGTTGAACTGAGTCACTGTCTTACGGGGGGGCGCCGTTTCTCAACACAACTGCTCGCCCCAACACACTATAGGCGTGTATCACCCTACACACGCCACTCCTTTCCGTGTGCAAACTTTTCTCGACAGGCACAGCGGTCTTGCTGCACCCATAAAGGATGCATGCATGTGGCAATAATATTTGTGGCATATAGCAAAAAAAATCTATCAGAAACACCCAAATATTTTTTAAAGTACATATTTATCTCTGTGTTTACGTGCCTTTCTGATCAGCGCGGGAAGATGAGCCTCCCTGATGCTACGTCACCGAGCCTGAGCCTGAGCGTCTGCAAAGCTTGAGAGCGTTTTGAAAACTCGGGGAATTTGCAGATTTTGATTGCGGATTATTTAAAAACGGCTGACTGGATACAAAAAGTGACGACGTATTGTTGATATACTCGTTAATGGCATGATTTGATTGCATTAAATCAGGAATGATGAAATGGTTCTGGACGATTACTTTAACGATTAGATATGCAGGCGGGGTATGTGTTGTGTGTGTGTGTGTGTGTGTGTGTGTGTGTGTGTGTTATTCACCATGGTCTTAACCAAGCACTGGACTCGTGAAACGCCAGCCATCACCCTCCCCATAGGCTTTAACCCCTTCACACCCAGATCTTTCCTTTGGCTATACAAAATTATATGTGGGCGAGGGGCCCTTAAATTACGAAAAGTAACTGAAAATACCAATTAGTTAGTGGACAAGGATACTAAATAGGTCATAGCTATAAAATATTGCTTATATTTTTAGCGCCCCCCTTTATAGTTTTATAGTTTTGACTTAACTCGGGGGGCTCCACAATCCTGCTATTACGCTCCACCACCCACAATAGTGGGAAAAAAAAATAAATTAAGAGAATAAGTTTTACTAAGGGGTCTGAAAAACAACTCGTTAAAAGAATTAGTATATTATCACATACTGATTACCAGTAATTACCCCTCCTAAACTAAGGTCTTTAACAAAAAAATTATTTAAATAATATAAACATCGAACACTCGACTCTCAGCTCGTGCTAAAAAAACCTTAACCCTTCACCCTAAATCCGAGTAACTTTCCGTCACACTGACCCTCGTGAAACTTTCCCGCACACTGAATCACCGTGTGCTTTTCCCGTCACACTAAATCTCGATAACGTATCAATAACACACTCCAGTATGAAACAGGGCCCTTAGCTGTATCCATTAGGTGTGTCCGGGTACCCATCGCCCCCACAGCCACAGCTGCTCCACCCCCCGCTTCACCCCGCTCCCAAAAACCCTATAAATAACATATGGCATGAGCTTTCCCATAACAAAAAAATCAATCCCCCCTACATCCCCCCCAATACACTTCCCGAACACTACCTTGAACAGGGTTATAGCCATACCTCCCACACGTGTACCAGTGAGACGGGACAGAGACAACAATTGGTTATCGCCTCCCCTTGCTCGGGTTGCCCTCTGAGTCCCACTATCGCCGGCACAAAGTTATTGTCGGAAAATTATATATAATATAAGTGATTTAGAACTGAGGGGGTGAAGGAAAAAGCAAGCATTTTAATTTCCGAATTTTTATATTACTTTTTCCCCCCTCCAATCAACGTAAACTCTTCGTCAATCATGAATCAAAAGGTTTAACCCATTTTCTCGCGTTACATATTTACTATAAAAAACATCTAATGGTAGCAAAATTACAATGGAAATTACGGTCTGGGTCTCAGGGGGTTAACCTTACAAGGACATTTGTAAGGAGATGCAAAAAATCTTTAAAAAAAACTTAAAAGGAAATACAGGGCTTTCAAGAAGGACATCTCGGTAAAGTTATATAGTTGCCTTAAATTATGATAAGGTCTGCTAAATGGTCTGGTCTACTCGAAAGCTACTCAAAACGTCACCATTTTTATTATTATTGTATATTTACGGAGTTTTAAAAGGAGGCTAGATTTCATGGATGGGGATGAAAGGTGGATGTAGATATTAAGTAACAGGAACTACCACGTGTAGGTCTCCCAGCCTCTTGTAGCTTCCTTATTTTCTTATGTTCTTAACCCCCTCACACCCAGAGCGTAATTTCCATTGTAATTTGGGTACCATTAGACGATTATTAGTGAATATAAGGAATATTTTAGAGATATGACCTGTTTAGTATCCTTGTCCACTAACTAATTTGGTATATTTAGTGACTTTTCGTAATTTTATGGCTCGACAACAGACGATTTCATATAGCAAAGGAAAGATCTGGGTGTGAAGGGACATAATTTACCTTTATTCAATCTGACTAAATGAAATGAAAGGCATTATTTGTCTGAACGCAAAAGTAGCAGGCGACACCACTTCTTTCATTGTTGCCAAGATAAAGAGCTGTGATTCATTTATTGTTACAAATTTTGCTGTAACATTTCTTCACGCACAAGATGAAAGGTGCATGTGGTAATTTTTCTGAATTTTTCGATATTTTCAAAATTTAATAGAAAATTTATGGCGGACGATCCCCTAAATGCAGTTGTGATCACTTTTCCTGCTGCTGTCCAATGATGAAGAGACAGAGAAAGGTTTATGTGATATACATATATGTGACCTGCAGAAAATAGGAAGGTAACTTATGCGTGGACAGACTGTTTTTTAAGGCAATCAGCAGAGAAACCTTTAAAACCCTGGATACATTTATTGAAAGTGTAGCGCCCCCCCTTTTAGCTTGATGTTAACTCGAAGGGCTCCACAAACCTGACGATTACGCTGCCACCACCCACAATAAGTGGGAAAGAAAATTAAAGATTTAGAGAATATGTGAGTATTACTGGGACTTAATAAACGACTCGTTAACAGGATTTCTGTATATTATCACATACTGATGGGCCAGTATTCACATCCCCACTTAACCTAAGGTTTCACAAAAATAAATCACTGCCAATATAAAACACCGACACACCCGCGACTCTCACCGTGTTTAACAAAAACCCAAAATTTCCTTTCACCCCACTGTCCTGTGAAAAAGTACCTATACACAAAACCCACTCGCTTAAAATCATGGCCTTAGCTGTAACATGTGTGTCCCGGTCATCCACTCAGCTCAGTCACCCATCACTCAAGTGGGCCCCCCCCCCCCTCAGGGTAAACCCCCCCCCTCATGGTCACTCAGCTCCTCACTCATCCGCCCAAAACCCTTGAAAAACGAAATCAATGAATTTTCAATCTCCAACAGATAAATAAACTGGGGAACAAATTTTTGTTGAGTTAGGCTGACACTTTTTTATTAAGAAATTTTTTGGGGTGTAAATTCCAAAACGATTCTTTTTTCTTATCACGTCAATTTTTTTTAACTTAGGTTTTCGTTTTTTTTAAAAAAAATTAAAAATATTACATAACAGTAACAGTGCTTATTTTAAAAAATTTGCAAATGTTAACATACAATGAAAAATAAAAAAAATAGGCATGATAGAATGTTTTATTTAAACATTACATTTTTTTAAAAAAGGAAAGGCATAATTGTGTGCAGGTTAAGGTAAATTTACGTTTGTAGCTTTGTCTGGAGTGTTCAACTTGAGGCATCGCTTTTGATGCCCCAAAAATAGTCACCATCATATGCACACCCCATCTACCCTGGTAACGTTTTTCCCATAACCTTCAAATTTTGGGGTAAAATCGTTCACCTTGCTGGGGCCTAGCAGCACCAAGTTTTTCCGGAAAGGGGCAAAGGGGCTATGCAAAAATGTCTTTAATATATGTTGAAACCCAAGCGTTTTTGTAGCTCTCCAATATTTTTCTGAAAAATTTCTTTGAAATTACTTAAAGTGTTTTCCAAGAAAGTTCTTGACGAGTCTTTGATGAAGCCACCAAAAATTTTTTTCAAGGTCGACATAGTATCGTGAAATGCATTTGAAGCTTAAAATTTGTGGACCATAACCCAACCGGTTATTTTTATTGACATTCCAGAAATGCCAAAATATTTTTTTCAACATCGCCATCAACAATGCAAAATTTGTTTTGAGCCCTTTTTTTTTTCAAGGTTGGGAAAAATTATTTTTTTCCTGTCAACGGGGCTCTTTTACAATGTTAGGATCCCATTTTTTAAGATAATCTCGGAGGCCAATTCAAAACCCCCTGCTTCTTCGAGCTCTGCTACCCCACTACAGAAAAAGCAGGGTACTTTTTGTATCCACGTTGTTGACCAAAAGGAAAGGGAAACCCTTTTAAGGTCAACACAGATATCCAAATTGTGTTTGTCAATTTCAATAATCAAGACTCTCTTTTCATCTCCATATTCTTTACGAAGACAGACCGAATGCCCAATAGGGACTGCGCCAAACAAATTCCCTTGTGAGAAGGGGACACTTCAAAATCCGCTTTGAGCTATCAAAAAACAATCGCCATTCATTTGGTTGTAGTTTAAAGCCCTAATTCCCCTTAGTAAAAACCCGGGAAAGTTATGGCAAAAAAACAAAACCCTGGCACTTTGAAAGTACTGCAGAAAAGTACTTTCTTGTTGAAAGTATGATACCTTCCTCCCGTTCAAATATGTTTTTCTCGTTCAGTCTTGATGCTAGTATTTCTGAAGCTTTTTTTGGGTAGGCCCCAAAACCGTGCTAAATCATTCAAATCTGCGATCAAAAACCCCACGAAATGAAACCCCGTGAATTCAAAAACGCATCATTGCTTCACTGCGTTTTTCAACACACTCAGATCTTCTAGAAGGGAGTTGTTTGAAAAATGGCACAAAAATTTAGCTGAATGAGGATTGGTCTTATAGTGACGGTAATTTGGATATTCTTTTTACTTTTTTTTTTTTTTTAAATCCCGATGTTTTTTACTAAACAAAAGTAAAAGTTTTTGGAAAGCTTTTTGCTCTCGCCAAACCTTTGGGATACCAAAAGCCAAATTTTTTCGTGTTCCTTTGGGCCCATCCGTAATCTCTTGAACACTGCTTTCAACTTTGTGGGGAGGGGCCCATAGCTTTTCTTGATCACCCAGTTTCACTTAAAATATGCAAATATGCTTTTTTGACAAATACCTGATTTTGCCCTCTGCTTGGAATGGTGAACTCCCCATTATAGCAGAAGGAGCGGGTTTTTTAGCATTTACCAAGTACAAAGAGACATGATCTGAAAAAAAAGAAAAATATACCCATGTAAATAAAACCTAAGCTGGAATAGTTTTAAACTTTGAAAACAAAAAAAACCCAGCTAACACGAAAAGAAATTACAATGGTAGTTGTTGCAAGGTTGAGAAAAAACCATAACAAATCCTCCTAATTCCTACTTCCGTTTCTGTTTGCGATATTGATGTACTGACCATTTGGGGGGCTGCCACAAACCCTCACCGCATGTTCCCAAATTTTAACTGCACAAACAAGTTGCCACAAGCTCTCAAAGATAAAACGAATCAGTGCAAGTTTTTCTACAGCTCACAATGGAATTTTGCTTTCTGGAGGGTAAACTGTGGAAAAAAAACTTGACTGTAGAAAAAAACGATAAAATTTGGAATCAGCTGCCAATTTATCTAAATAAGCTCAAAAAAACTAACTCAAAAATTTTTTTTTTTTTTCAAATTTTTCCCCAGTGTAATCAATCCCCTTACATCCTTATAAATACACCGCCCCCCATACCTTTTAAAAGGGGTTTTAAACAAACTCCCTACACGTTTTTGGGGCAAAAGGGTGGTGGGAGAGAAGAAAATATGGCCCTTCTCCTCTTCTCTCCTTCTTCCGTGGGACGTCCCCCGCGCCGCGGGCCAAAATATCGCGGAAAATATATTATTGATTTAAAACTGAGGGGGGGAAAAAAAATTCGAGCATTTAATTACTCGACATTTTTTATATTCTTTACCTCACCACTCAACGTAACTTTTCGTCAATCAGATCACGGGTTAACCCATTTTCTCGCATTACGGGCTTTTTCCCCCCCCAAAAAAGATTTCCTTTTTCCTCTTTTCTTCATTACCACCTACGATATAACTGGGATAAAAAAAAATAGTAACTATACCAACCCCAAATCATGACTCCTCTTTTTTTAAATTCACATGGGGTTTCTTCTATCCCCCCACAAACAAACTACTTAACGGACAATAAATTTTTCAAATAAATTTTAAAAAAACCAATTTTTTAAAATAGTAATGCGTTTTTAAATTCTTCACCCCCCTCCCAGAGCAATTAACCGTTTGGAGGATACTAATCAATGTAATATTTTACTCCCCTTAAAGTGAAACCTTCTCACTTCACTCAATTTACTTAGGCCGACCCCATATAAGTCGCGACTGGACTAATCGCTTAGTCTGAAATGGTTTTTCCCTTTACCCCACAAAACCCTAGGCATAGGCGCGTGGGGAGAATAAAACATAAAACATAAAAAAAAAGGGGAACTACAAGGGCCGCGGGGCCTCACGTGGTAGTTCGTCCCCTAACACTACCTACATCCACCTTCATCCCCCTCCATGAACCCATCCAGCTCCCCCTTTAAAAACCCCTAATGACTCCGCCAACTACCTGTCTACTGAGACCATTCCCCCTCACCCACCCTATTTGTGAACCCCGTTTTTTTCCCCCATTTCCTTTTTAAAACTAGCCTTTTTTTTGCTTAAACCCTTACTTTTGTTCTACCCTGGTTAAAAACCGTAAGAATTTTCCTACCTCCTTTTTAAATCCCTTTATCCACTTAAAACTTCTATCAGATCGCCCCTTTTCTCTGCGTCTCTCGATGAGTGTAATTTTAATACTTTTTTTCCCTCTCTAACTAAAGTCGCATCCCTTTATCATGTATCATAAATCAAAGACTGGACTTTCTCCATACCTTCCGTAACTTTGGGGTAAGGCCACCTCCTTATTAAGGCTACATGTAATCCCTTTTTTCGGAAAAAGGGATGGAATTCCCATCAAAAATTCCCGGGGGTTATGCCGTAAGCAAATTCAATCTTTTCGTTTCTCGTGAGATTTATCTTCTTTCTTTCTATCTCTCACTTCTATCTTCCTCCCTTCCCTCACTCCCTCCCCCCATACACTCCGAGTACGAGTCAAAATTCGTGGGACACTTATTTTGCGATCATTGATAACTAGTGGATTCAAAGCTTTTCATCCTCCCCTCACCCTCCTATCAGATCAAGGAACACTCCTAGATTCTTAATGTCCTTCAAACTAGACACAATAGTGACAGATCACGTTCATAAATGGATGGGTTAGTAGAGTTATTTGCTAAATTAAAAGTCGACCAAATTTATGTCTCGACTCCACTACCTCGTCTCTCAAAAAAAACGCGTTCGTATGCTTGAACGAACGAAAATAACACTTTCCCCGGATATTAGAATAAACATATTAAATTCTTCTATATCAAAGTAGAAGAACTGTATTATAGGCAGCCATTTCATGTATACTTGTTTCATTAGTTAATTAAAGTCATTCATGGGCTGATAATCCCTTCAGGGGAAGCCGTTCAGGGTATCCAAACATTCCCTTTCTTCCCGCCTTTCATCCCAACCTCGCCTTAGTTACCCTCGAGGGAGCCAGTCGTCTCTCCACTTTTCTCCAGGTAAGACCTCGGTATCTCGCTCCTATTCCCCCCCCCTTCCTTGTTATATTATATCTATCTATATTCTCATATAGGTACAGTTGTTCAGTTTCACTAACGCATAGGAGGCCTGCCCATCCTTATAAGTGTTATTAACGGAGTCGTCTCTCCACTTTTCTCCAGACTCAGACGGACGTCTCAGTCTGACCAAAAAACCCGTCACATGGTTTTTTAAGTGAAACGCAAACAACATTCTTACTCTTATATTCCCCCCTTATATTTTCCATGTATAACTATAAGTATTCAGCGGTATGTTACATAAGTGAAGGATAATTCATTAATAGGATTCAGTGAGGAAGGTTATGCTCATAAGAGCTTTCCTTTATCAGATGGGGAGAGTTTTCCTGTATCAGATTGGAGAGCTTTCCTGTGTCAGGGTGGAGAGCTTTCTTGTATCAGATTGGAGCGTTTTCCTGTGTTAGGGTGGAGGGCTTTCTTGTATCAGATTGGAGCGCTTTCCTGTATCATGGTGGAGAGCTTTCTTGTGTTGGATTAGAGCTTATATGTGTGTCTGAGATCTCAAACCAGAGACATAATACTTCAGGATGAATAAATAGGATGATGTTTTCAAATATAGTTCTTGTGTCATTTAGTAGAAACCTCAGGTGATTATTCTGTGTTAGGACAGTAATTCCCCACACTTCCAAAAGAGTGTCAGCCTTACTCGGTATAATTCCACGTATCAACCACGACTATCAAGATAAATCTAATATATATCTATTCAAACGTGCCCAGGAAGTAAAACCATAGAACTACTTGCCTGAGCTGGTGGCAGCAATCCCCCTCATTCCTTAACTCCTACCCCTACCCCTTTCCCTTAAGTTCATTCCCATTTCAGTACTCTCCGCAGCGAGAAGTGTTCGTACAACAAATAACTAGTGAAGTTATAAGACAAGTTTCAATTCTCAATTCAGTTGTAATCAATGTAAAATCCTAATCAATTAATATCATTCAATAACAAAGGCACCAGGAACAACCCACAAAACCCTGGCACCACATACACTCCTGCGTCAATCACCCAACGAGCAAAGCTCAGAGCCAAGTACATCCTCGGGTCTAACGACATCCTTTGCGGGTCTAGTGTATAGTGTAATCTATGTACACCCTCTAAGGTAATCATTCTCCTAACCTTTACAATTTGGTCTAGGGGACTCTCATCAAAATACCTCTTTCTCTAGAGATGACTTTTACCATCTGTCATTAACATTCCTTTACATATCTCCTCACTGGCCTCCTCTCTCTAGGTGGTGGTTGTTCAAGTTCTTCCTCAACTATTACTATTTCTGCTGGCTCCAACAGCCTGCCATCTTGTCCTATATATTGCTTAATTTGTTCGGCCGCTCTCTGTACACGTTTACCGTCAAATATATTTTCTAACACATATGCACCACCATCTCTCAATACTTCCACTATTTTGTACGGTCCCAACCACTTAACCGAGAATTTTCTGTTGGTGCCCGGCTCAAAGCGTTCTCTTTTCACCCACGCCAATTCGTCTTTCTCCAACCTCTCGTTTTTACTTTTCACATTAGCTTTCTCCCGCCATTTTCTACTTCTTTTCAAATTTGTTCTCTTGATGATTTCGTGTGCCACTGCTGTTTCCTCCTCTTGAGTCAATTTGTGGTAACTTCACACTAATCAACCTTGGAGCGTATCGGGAAAAGAAAGCATAGAAAGGTTGGGTACCCATTGTCTCATGCACTGCACTATTCAGCACTCTTTGGGTTTCTAAGAGATAACTGGGCCATCTATTGGGATAACCCTTGCACAGGTTTGAGAGAATTGTTTTCATTGTTCGGTGCATCCTTTCAGAGATACTATTACCTTGTGGATGATAAGGCGTGGTGTATCCTAACTGTATTTCACATGAATCACACAATTCTTTAAATTGCTGAGACGTAAATTCCTTAGCATTATCTAACAACAATGTATGTGGTGCTCCAAATACACTAATATATTCCCTAAAATTCTTACATACTTCCTCGGTCATCCTAGTTCTTAATTTATGAAACACAGTAAACCAACTATAATGATCTATTATAGTTAATACATAGCGGTATCCGTGGGCTCCCGTTCCCATGTCGGTTATGTCTATGCTTATCCTCTCTAGAGGTCTACTTACTGACGGTAATTCTTGCCATTGTTGTTGGAGTCCACGACTACCCTTATGCTGTTGACAGGTTAAACAGTTCCTCACATATTCTCTCACATCCGTTTTCAAGTTGGGCCAATAAAAATATCCTTCTGCTTTACTTATTGACTTCCTCTGCCCTAAATGACCTGATTCCTTATTATTAATTAATTCCAAGGCCGCTTGCTTTAGTTCACTAGGCAAAACCAATAAGTAGTGTACACTGTTATCTAACTGCTGTTTAGTTAAATATAAAACTCCTTCCTCTATCACAAATTGATCTAAAGTACTTCTGGGGTATTTATATCTGGTTATTCTGCCTCCTTCTAGATACTCTATCATTTCTCTCCATCTGAGGTCCTCTCGTTGCATTTCCTTGAATTCTTCTTTAGTGTTTCCTAACCATCTCTCTTCTACTTGACATCGAATGATTCTTACTGGTCTACTAAAGGCATTCTTCGCCATGCTCCATATCAAAACAATTGCCCAGAACCGCCTTCAAGGTGGGCTGCTCCACGACATAAGGGTGGCACTAACCAACACGAAGCCTCGATTTCATAAATTAGTCGCACATAAGCAACAAGGAAAACGACATTTATGAGTGTATATTCAATTACCCTGCTGTTTATCTTTGAGTGAGTTTGTCCATGCTCTTTACTCTTTTTTTCGTCTTTTTTTATTGCTTTTGCCTATAGTATTGGCATCCTTGATGTTTTATTTTTGGAGAATAAACAAAATAAATGATCAAGCAGTACTTCACTTCATTTTATTTTATTTATCCCTGTAGTAGTGTAGCAACTGTAGTCTGTAACCAGATGTTAGGGGGTGCTGGACTTCCTAGACCTGACTACAAGGGGTGCTGAGGTCGGAAAAGGTTAAGAAACGCTGTCCTAACGGATGGGCTCTGGGATATAATGGACGAGAACTGCGCGCTCGCTACCTCCGTTACCACTTAGGTTTTCTATATTCTTATAGCCTCTTTTTAAAGCTCCCTACACTGTAAAAAATTCAAGGTATAGAAAGGGTATAACAAGGAAATAAGGTATAATTTCGAGTTAAAATACCCATAGCTTCACCAATACCCCTTTCAGTCAAGTATTTTGATGCACATTTATACCCTTCATTAGACTTAGTCATAAATATGTGTGGTAAGCTTATAAAGTGTAGGCAATGACATGCAATGTAACTCTTTATCAAATTACCACATTATTACACTGAACATATAATGCGACCAAAAAGGTAATAAAAATGTGTCAATTTCGAGACATTAATATTTTTGAAAATATCACGAGTTATCTTGGGTAGCGGTACTTGGCAACCTAAAAGCTGCCAAAGGTCGCTTGAACATACATGTATTATATATATATATTTTTCGAACGATATTCATTACTGATGAGGATCACACGAATATCAGTATACAATTTATAGTAGTATTGCATCTGTCATGGTGTTTTACGACCAATATTTCATGTGGCGAGATAATTGTAGCGGATATTATAACATTTGTTAAGTTTCCTATTTTTCTTTCGGATCACAAATTATCCATCTTTTTCAATATTTCTTATCATGTTGAAATAATTACATTATAAAAACGTTTATATAGTCAAGTTTAAATCGATTTTGCTGGTATTAATCAAGCAATAACTTATAGCCGAATGATTACGTGGACGACAGAGAATACTTTATAAACATCTCTTGTCAACTCAAGATCAGGCTCAAGCGCGACGACCGTTTGCCGCTTGAAACTTTGCTCAGTGTTTGACACTGCACTCTGCTAGTGACCGCGCGCCCCGGCCAGGGCGACTGACTTTGTCCTCACAGCACTTCTCTGCCTCACCTACTTCTTCCTGAACAAAAACGGATCAGATCGGAACGGATTCGCTCAAACATTTGCTAAAAATTCCACTCTGGCTGATGAAGGGCTTGTTCCTCCTTCTCCTCCACCCTCTGACTTTATTATGCCTGTCATTAAGATCCTTCGGAATGATGTTTTCTTTGCCCTTTCTGGCCTAGATCCTCGGAAGGCTTACGGTCCTGACGGAGTCCCTCCTATTGTTCTCAAAAACTGTGCTTCTGTGCTTGCACCTTGCCTGGTCAAACTTTTCCGTCTATGTCTATCTACCTTTCCTTCTTGCTGGAAGTTTGCTCACATCCAACCTGTTCCTAAGAAGGGTGACCGTTCTAATCCTTCAAACTACCGTCCTATAGCTTTGACTTCCTGCCTTTCTAAAGTTTTTGAATCTATACTTAATAAGAAGATTCTTAAGCATCTATCTGCTCACAATCTTCTATCTGATCGTCAGTACGGTTTCCGTAAAGGGCGATCTACTGGCGATCTTTTAGCTTTCCTAACTGAATCTTGGTCATCCTCCTTTAGGGGTTTCGGTGAAACTTTTGCTGTTGCCCTTGACATATCAAAAGCTTTTGATAGAGTCTGGCACAAATCTTTAATTTCCAAACTACCCTCATTCGGTTTCTATCCTTCTCACTGTACCTTCATTTTAAGTTTCCTTTCAAACCGTTCTATTGCAGCTACTGTAGACGGACATTGTTCTTCTCCTAAATCTATCAATAGTGGTGTTCCCCAGGGTTCTGTCCTATCACCCCCTCTCTTTCTATTATTCATTAATGATCTTCTAAGTCTAACTCAAAGCCCTATCCACTCCTACGCTGATGATTCTACCCTGCATTTTTCAACGTCTTTTAATAGACGTCCAACTCAACAGGAACTAAGTGATTCACGGAGAGATGCCACCGAGCGCCTAACTTCTGATCTTTCTATTATTTCTGATTGGGGCAAAGCAAACCTTGTTTTGTTCAATGCCTCAAAAACCCAATTTCTTCACCTATCTACTCGACAAAACCTACCAGATAACTATCCCCTCTTCTTCAATGACACTCAACTGTCTCCTTCTTCTACAATAAACATTCTAGGACTATCCTTTACTAAAAATCTGAACTGGAAATCTCACATCTCATCTCTTTCTAAAACAGCTTCTAAGAAGTTAGGTGTGCTGTGGCGTCTGCGTCCTTTTTTTTCTCCCTCCCAATTGCTTGCTCTCTACAGGGGCCTTATCCGCCCATGTATGGAGTATGTCTCGCATGTTTGGGGAGGATCCACTCATACAGCTCTCCTAAACAGGGTTGAGTCAAAAGCTTTTCGTCTCATCAACTCCTCTCCTCTGACGGACTGTCTTCAATCTTTAAATCACCGCTGCAATGTTGCTTCTCTTGCTCTCTTCTACCGTTATTTTCATGCTCACTGCTCTTCTGAACTTGCTAACTGCATGCCTCCCCCACTCCCGCGGCCTCGCTGCACAAGACTTTCTACTCATTCCCATCCCTATTCTGTCCATCTTCCTAATGCAAGAGTTAATCAGTATCTTTACTCTTTCATCCCTTTCACTGGTAAACTCTGGAACTCTCTTCCTGTTTCTAGTTTTCCACTTTCCTATGACTTAAATCTTTTCAAAAGAAGAGTAACAAGACACCTCCCGAACTAAATTAGCCTACCCCTTTGTTTTTATTTTATTCTCTTACTGTCTTCTTTATAGGGACTGGCAACTACGCGGGCTTTGTGTTACCCATTTTTGTTGTGCCCTTGGCCAGATCCCTGTGATATAAAAAAAAAAAAAAAAAAAAGATGCCACGCAGTGGTGCCTCACCGAACTTTACCAGCAGGTTTACCAACAATTTAAGTTTAGTGACACTGACAAGGTTATTGCTTGACATTGACACTTGCCACTGACACTTGAGACTTGACATGTTATGCCTCAAATATTATAATTTATGTTCCCGTGCTTCATCTTATGCTTCATGTCAGAAAAAAACCTTGTTAAGGTTATGATATTGTTTTCCATATCATATGGCCTCTATGTATGTAACACACTGTTTTCACGTCATACTGTATGTATGTATATAACATATAGCTAATTTGTATGCTTTTATATGCCTTATTTAAATTTTGAAATGTCTGTAGAAAATAAAATAAACTTTTAAAACCTGAAGTCCTCTTTTATACCTATAAGCTGTAACCATACCTAAGGGTATAATGGATTAGAGTACGAAGGTATATATATCATATAGAATACCCTTTAGCAGGGTATTCTTTGCCTTGGATACACCCCTATGTAAGGGTATTGTAAGTATATGTTATACCCTTGTTAGGGTATAATGTAAAGGGTATATCATAGTTCTAATATACCCCTATAGGGTATACTATTTTAGACACTAGGAATACCCCTTGTTTACCATTTAAATACCCTTAATTTTTTACAGTGTAATGACTCCGCACTACCTACCAATGGTGGGCGGTCCGGTGCGCGCGGTGGTGCGGGTGCGCAGCCGGCCCAGTGCGCTCCGCGCTCTGTTTTTTCAGCCGGCCTGGTGCGCTCCGCGCTCCACGCTCAGCGCTCCACGCTCAGCGCTCCACGCTCAGCGCTCCCAAAAAATAGCTATATAATAAAAAAACAGCTTCTAGAAGTTATTTACCTTATATATTATGAAAAAATTGTACTGTCAAGCCAAAAAATCACTGTCTAAAAAAATCACAACTTAAAGCAGTCTGTGGTCACTCCTTTAGTCCTTTTTAGGCCTCCTCCTGCTCCATCTCCTGGTCCTCCTCCTCCTTGAACCCCAGCAGCTCCATGTTGCCACGCATGAAAACCAACTCCTCAAAGTTGCTGGCTGTCAGGCTGGACCTCTTGGCCCTCAGGATGTCCTCTTAACTTTTAAAAGTAACTTATGAGTATCCGGCCCCAGGTTGGCAACGCTTTGCCGGCCTGCTATTTACTAAACCATACGCATTGTTGCCGCTGAAATTTTTTAGGAAAAGTCGTCTTCGATTGGAGCGCCAGAAAGGAGCGCAAAATTCAAGTTGCGCTCCGCGCTCTGCGCTCCCAGTTCAGATTTTTGGGCTCCGCGCTCCTGCGCACCGAATTTTGGTAGTGCGCACCGGAACGCGGAACGCAAAATCGGAGCACACGCGCCCACCTTTGCTAACTACCCCATGACTGAGTCCATTCCAATCATCTACCACCCTATTTGTGAACCAGTTTCTCCCTATTGCTGCTTTAAATCACGTGTTACCAGTGTGAATCCGTTACTTCGGTAAAACTGCACAACAACAACTCCAACCCTTGCTACTTAAAATCTTACCCTCAACCCGGCAACCTTGGGGAGCTTTTTTTTAATTTTTTTTCATTCTTATACATTTGTGCCTATAGCACCTGTAGGCAGTGGTGACCCAGGGCTCGGATGGTAGGCTCTGAAGATTCACTTGAGGAATGTGATGGTTGGTCCTCGCCCGTGGTGGCGCAGGCAGGATTCTTAAGGGTGGTTCACACTGAGGTTTTTTCGGCATTTTGTCGACAGAGAAGTCGGTCTGGGTCTGGGGCTGGTGTCATGATTGCAATAGGTTTTTAAAAAAAATCTCACACCGCTCACTCGGTCTTTTATCGACCGACTTGCCGAGAATTTCGCGCGCCAAATTCAAATCAACGCAGAAGCCAGCACGTCCCTCTTCCCTACTCACCCCAATAATTGGTATAATTTCGGTATTGGGCACTACAAGCTAAAAACTTAACTTACATCATCGTGCAGATCTTTTCATCCTTAATTTGAATCCCAATTTACCCAATATCCCATGCCAGTGGTGATACATATAATACCGAAATTTTCCATTTTAGATAGCCATAAGCGGTTGTTAGTTTAAATCAGATTAT
>JACEEZ010021924.1:19185-74185 GCA_016584305.1 Chionoecetes opilio | reverse complement strand
AGCATAACTCGGGCCCATTTTTTCTGCACCAACGCCTCAGACAAGTGGCGAACGCTAACTAAGCTATTATTTTAATGTAAGAAATGATAAATTTCACTAGTAAAATGTATTAGATATGTATAAAACAGTCAAAATACTGATGCCGCTTTGGGCTCGCTTGTGTTGGTACGATTGTCAAATATCCACCAGTCGGGGCATTTCTTGTAGATGTCACCAGTGGAGGTATGACGGTGGAGAATCTCCACCGGCCGGGATTTGACGAGCATTCTTGAATATAGCCCTTAGTGTCCATGTCTCACAACCATAGAGTAAGACAGGGATCACAAGCGATTTGAAGATCCGGATCTTTGTCCTCCTGCACAGGTACCGACAACGCCAAATACTCCCGCTGAGCGAGTCCATAACACCATGGGCTATGCCAATCCGCCGTAAGACTTCTTGACGTGACCCGCCGTCATTATGGACTGCGCTACCAAGGTACGTAAAACTTTCCAAGATCTCAATGTCCTCGCCACACGCATGAACAGACTGTACTGCTTCATCTAGTAAGTCTTCAAATACCTGGACCTTGGTCTTGAGCCAGGAGACCTCAAGTCCCAAAGGCTTTGCCTCCTCGTGCAGCGCCTCGAGAGCCATCACCAGGACCTCCAGCGACTCAGCAAAGATTACTGCATCATCGGCAAAAACAAGATCAGTGATCTTGGTGTTGCCGACGGATGCTCCACAATCACTTTGATCTACAACTTTGTCCAATACCCAGTCCATACAAGCTTTGAAAAGTGATGGGGCAAGGACGCACCCTTGCCTCTCTCCTGTATTCACAGGAAAGAAGCCGGATACACCTGCCCCACACTTCACAGCATTCTCAGTCCCAGAATTCAGACCAGTTATCAAACCAATAGTCCTTGCAGGAATCCCTCGAAGTCGCAGAAGATCCCAGAGTGACTCACGATGCACTGAGTCAAACGCCTTCTTGAGATCAACATAGGCTTCAAGCATCCCCTGTCGAAACTCACGTCGGCGTTCCACCAGGACACGAAGCGCTAGGATACGGTCCGTTGTTGACTTACCAGGCGTGAACCCAGACTGCTGAGATCTCTGATGCTTCACCAGATGGCTGCGAATCCGTCTCAGCAATAGATGGGCAAGCACCTTGCCTGGTACGCTGAGCAGTGTAATACCGCGGTAATTGTTGCAGTCCTGACGGTCCCCTTTCCCTTTACAAATAGGGACGACCAGCCCCCTTTTCCAGTCAGGAGGAATGGTACCTGATTGCCACACGGCAGTCAGGACAGCATGCAACCCGTGGATCATGGCCTCACCCCCAGCTTTGAGGAGCTCCGCACTGATATTACAAACACCAGCTGCCTTTCCACCCCTCAACTTTACTACAGCCTCTCTGACTTCGTCAAGAGAGGGTGCGTTTTCGTCAATGTGAGGATCGGCATCCACTGCCTGTAACCCAGTGGTGTGAAGCTGCTCAGTTGGAGGGTCCACCGTGAACAACTGCCCAAAGTACTCAGCCCAACGAGCCATCTGCCCATCCATGTCCGACACGAGGCGCCCATCTGCTGTTCGAATAGCACTCGCCCGAGAAGGAGACTTGGAACGGAGCTTCTTCAGGGCTCGGTAGGCGGATCGGAGGTCATTAGCGTTCAAATGACCCTCGACATCCTCAGCGAGACTCCTGACATACCTCTCCTTGTCTCTCCTCAGGAGGGTTCTAGTCCGGCGTGACAGAGCCCTGTGTTGGTCCCGGTTCCCAGCCAGAATGGCAGCGCGACTCATCGATTTTCTCCAGCGTCTCCGTCGAGACAAAACCACGCCTTGACGTCGGGCGCTCCCCAATACACTCCTTGGCAGCCTGTAGAGTTTCACGTTTGAAGGTATCCCACAGTTCTACAGGGTCCCCGAGAGCACCGAGCACATCAAACCGATTTGAGACTGCCACCGCATACTCATGAGCACATGTCAAGTCCTTCAGTTTCTCAAGATGAAACACAGTATGGTTACCTCTTGAGATTCTTCTGGACTTGACATGAAGCTTAAGTGTAGCAACAACAAGTCTGTGATCTGTTCCAAAGAACTCAGCACTCCGGTAAACCCTGCAGTTCTGGAGGATCCTCCAACGAGTACTAACGAGGATGTGGTCGATCTCCTTAGCTACCCCTCCGGCATTACTATACCATGTCCAGCGGTGCAGCTCTGGTCTCTGATACCAAGAACCTGCAATTCTTAACCTTCTGGACCTTGCAAAGTTCAGAAGCAGAGAACTGTTGGTGTTTCTGGTACCGGAGCCATGGGGACCAACACATAACTCGTAGCCATCTCTCATAGTGCCAGTAGTAGCATTGAAGTCGCCCAAGACAATGAGTGTGTCCCGAGGAGGACACTGGTCTAATACAGAGTCGAGTTTGGCGTAGAACATCTCCTTCTCTTCAGTTTTACGCATCTCGGTAGGAGCGTTCACTGCAACAAGAGACATGAAACCCAGAGTGTGTTTCATCCTCACCCGCATTATACGCTCATCAACCGGAGTAGCCTCAACAACTGACGACTGCAGTTTGCTGGAGATGCCTATAGCTACTCCCAGTACACGGTGACCATTGCTCATGCCGGACCAGTAGTAGGTGTAACCCCCACTGCTAGTCTCACCACTGCCAGGCCTCCTCGTCTCAGAGAGTCCCACTATATCCACCCTCTTACTACTACTGCTTTCGAATAATTAAAGCATCTAGGATCTCATCATAAGGCATCATAAGGATTTGTCTTTAACGCACACAACTTTGGATATCTCTGTTATAGCAGTCATTTCTCGCATTCTCGCATTATATCGTATGATAAATATTTATAACATACTGTTCATTTAATGTAACAGATTCTCTCTCTCTCTCTCTCTCTCTCTCTCTCTCTCTCTCTCTCTCTCTCTCTCTTCTCTCTTCCTCTCTCCTCTCTCTCTCTTTCTCTCTCTCTCTCTCTCCTCTCTCTCTCTCTCTCTCTCTCTCTCTCTCTCTCTTCCCCGGCCTATTTTCAATATTTTCTATTGCTTTGATATTGCAAGCCTTGTTTTATTTAGTGCGTTGAAATGTGTGTGTGTGTGTGTGTTTGTGTCTGTGTGTGTGTGTGTGTGTGTGTGGTGTGTGTCTGTGTCTGTGTCTCTGTGTGTATGTGTCTGTGTGTGTGTGTGTGTGTGTGTGTGTGTGTGTGTGTGTGTGTGTGTGTGTGTGTGTGTGTGTGTGTGTGAATAGAATAGAATAGAATAGAATAGAATTTATTATTGCTCAGACTTTATAAATAAAGTATGGAGCACAGCTCCTATAAGATACAATACATTTGGCAGGACATTTCAAACGATGCCAATAAGATAAGTATGCATACATGCACATACAGATAAGTACTACGTAAACTAAAAGTTAGGAGAAATCCAATTGTCAATTTCCAAAACTAAGTGACACATAGAAAAATATAAATAAAGATAACTAATAATCAGATATACTTGTTAGCTTATCTAAACATGCTCAAAATTGATCTGATGAATAATGACAAGTTCTTCAAAACATTCACACTGGTACTTTGCATTAACGCAACATACTTAAAAGGCGTTGGCCTAATTGTGTAGTATTTCTGGATATACATATCCCGCAGCCTTACAATTTCCTCGTTAGTACATTCGAATAGGACATGAAATTCATCTCCTACAACATTAGCAATACACTTGCTACAAAGACGATCTTCTCTGTTTACACCTGTGTATCTACCAACATTTATTGGTAGTCTATTGTTGCTTGTTCTGAATCTAGTTACCTGGATGCGAATACTTTTCGGTAGTTTGACGAGGTACACCTCCATACCATAAATCTGCTTAAATGTATTGTAGTTACTGCATAACGATTTTGTTGATAAATTATGATGCCAGGCAGTAATCCACTGATCTTTTAATCTCACTTCAACTGCTTTCTTAAACCATGTAGTGTTGGGCACATTTTGTGATAACCACATCCCTGACATACCACACTCATTACATATATTCTTAATGCAGGCAACCCATGGAGAAGTGTATAACCCTAACATATCCAAATGCAACAAACATTGATACATTATATAGCATAATTTAGTGTTTTTACCTGAAATTAGCCGAGACCAGTAACCTAACATTCTGCACTTTATATGAATTTCCAGTGGGTACACTCCAAGTTCACCATATACCATATCATTGCTAGCGTTTTTATGAACACACAACATCTGTTTTAAGAATTTTAAGTGTAATATCTCTAGCTCTCTAATCCTATAGTCTCCCCAAATCTCAGCTGCATAGGTCAGTACTGGTAACACCATGGTATTAAATAATTCCAACTGCATATCAACAGGCAAGTCAAACTTTCTACATTTACCTATTAGTGAATACATTGCTCTTGTTGCTTGTTCTTTCAAATCTAGCTCTCCTTTACGGAACCTGCCATTGTAATTTAAAAATACACCAAGATACTTGTAATCTTCTACCACCTCAACTTTTTCATAACCAAATTCAAATTTATAATTACTTAGATGAGTTTTTCCCCTACTGAACACCACTATTTTTGTTTTGTTACAATTAATCTTTAATTTCCACTCATTGCAGTAAGTATACAATGCTATCAGAGCCTGCTTCATTCCTTCCTCACTGTCACATAATATAATTGTATCATCTGCGTACATTAGAACAAAGTTTCAAATAGGAGTTTATCAAATCATGACCAAAATCTAGAAAATTGCAGTTACATTCAAGTAATTTACTTTCAATATCATTAATGTAAAAAACGAAAAGCAGGGGTGACAAATTTTCCCCTTGCCTTACTCCCATGTTGCATACAAATGTATCAGACATCTCTTGGTTTAGCATTACACAAGACCTGATGTTACTATACATATTTCTGATTACATTAAGCATTTTCCCATTCACTTTCTCCCTCACTAGCTTGTACCACAAACCCTCACGCCACACCATATCAAAGGCTTTCTTGTAGTCTACGAATAAACAAAAAAGCTTCTTTTTTCTCCAGTTGAACAAATCAATTACGCATTTAAGCAAAAATATATGGTCTAAAGTAGAGTACTCATGTCTAAAACCAGCTTGTGTTTCATTAATAATATTGCTAGTATCAGAATATTTAGTTAGTCTATCATTGAGTATAGAGGTGAACAGTTTACCCAGGCAGCTAAGCAGGGTGATGCCCCGGTAATTATTGGCGTCTTGAATGTCTCCTTTGTTCTTATAGAGTGGCACTACCATACCAACCAGCCACTCAGATGGCATGATACCACTATCAAGTATCTTATTAAATAGCTTGGACATATAGAGGGAACAGAATGTGCTGAGTACTTTAATATATTCATTTAATATCATGTCAGTTGCTGGGGCTTTATCGTTCTTTAGTTTCTTAATGTTTCTCTTCACCTCTTCCTCAGTTATGGGGTCATTAAGTATTGGTAAGGGGTCAGTGTTGTTATCATAATCTGTGATTGTGTTTATTGCGATGTTAGAATTACTGTCATCACTGGCAAGCTGTTTAAAATGCTCATAAAAATTGTTTAGTGTAATGGGAATTTTACTGTTCTTTTTTTTACCATTTAGGATTTTCCAGAATGCTTTAGGGTCACAGCTTCTGTTTTTTCTAAGTTCCTTTATTAAGTTTGTCCTTTCTTTAGATTTTACTCTTTTTAATTCACCTTTGTATCTTTTGCTTTTCTCAATCATAGTATTAAAATTTACCCTATTCCTATGCAAATTGTACTTATGCCTGGCTTTGTGATATTCTTTTCATACTTTCCAACACTGATTATCATAGCCCTCTAAGGTGGCATTATTACTCTTTTTTTAGATATGTTTTCCTCTTATATTGTGGAAAGGTTGTAAGTGCAGGCTCAATCAAAATTTGCTTTAGTTCCTGATTAATATCATCAACAGATAATTCATCTATATTTGCTATTATCCCATTTACCTTGCCTACATCAATGTTCCTTTCATACACACTCATTTTCTCAGCTTTCCATTTTCCTGGTTTCACACTTGCCTGGCTTACCTCTTGAGCATCATTTGTATTTACAGTGGCTACATTACCTGTACTGTTGAATTTCAGTTGTGCATGTAGCCCACAGTGTACATCAGAGAATAATGCATCATAATCAAGTATTCTAAAAACTGCAACACACTGCATAACTAATGGGGAACCTAGAGAATAATCTATAGTTGTATCATGTGTTGTTGTAAATTTTCCCACAGCACAGTCCTCACCTAATCTACCATTAAATATAAATACTTGATTATTTTTACAAACCTCCACCAATTTTCTGCCATAAGAATTCCTGTCTGGGGTTAGGTCCTGGTTAGCTCTGTCCACAGCTATGCCAAGATCAGTTAGACTTGTGTAGGGAACACCAACAGACACATGATCATCACCACTAACAGAAACATATGGAACATCAGGCATAGTTAGAGTGTGAGCATTTAATCACCACAAGTTATTTGCATATCATTGTTTGTGTAGTTAGTAAAAATCATCTAGTTCATCAAATGTGGTTGTGGTGGGTGTGGTGGGTGGGTGTGGTGTGGGTGTGGTGTGTGTGTGTGTGTGTGTGTGTGTGTGTGTGTGTGTGTGTGTGTGTGTGTGTGTGTGTGTGTGTGTGTGTGTGTGTGTGTGTGTGTGTGTGTGTGTGTGTGTGTGTGTGTGTGTGTGTGTGTGTGTGTGTGTGTGTGTGTGTGTGTGTGTGTGTAATTCATGCACCCACGATCTTGATTACGGGCGCTGGACTCGCGATCGACAACTGTAATACTCCCGGAAAAAGTTCATAGAGACCGATTTATGGATAAGGCTGATACGTAATACACAATTTTTATTTTTATTTTCAACAGGTATGACGAGGCAAACATCTTCACCGTCATGAAGAGTGGCCACGTCACATGCAACGTGTGGGGATGGATCTTCCTCTACGGCGTAGGGACTGTGACGCGCATTGAGGGAAGGTTCAACGCCGAGAAGTACTTGGAAGTCCTGGAGGAAGTTATGCTTCCCTCCGTACGCGACATTGCCCTCCCGTACCCAGAAAAAATACTCTTCATGCAGGACAATTGCTCGATTCACACGGCTAGGATAGTGAGAAGATGGTTTGTAGAGCGAAGGGATGTTGAGCTTCTCCCTTGGCCAGGCAAGGCGTGTGATCTGAATGCAATCGAAAATGTTTGGAGTAATATCATGAATTGCTGGGAGCAGGAGAGGGAGAGATCCTCTGTAAACCTCTTCCAGCACACGACACGGGAGTGGGAAGGGTTGCGGGGGAGGCCGGAGATGATCTATAATCATGTGGCCTCAGTACCGCAACGGCTCCAAGCCGTGATAGAAAAGCGTATTGGGTGGACTAAATATTGATGTAGCCAAAAAATATTGTTTGTAAATATCTATGATTAAAGTATTTTTAATGTTACATTTTGTATATTCCTTATTGTGTGATTGAGTGTCAGAGAGAGAGAGAAGGAGAGAGAGAGAGAGAGAGAGAGAGAGGAGAGAGAGGAGAGAGAGAGAGAGAGAGAGAGAGAGAGAGAGAGAGAGAGAGAGAGAGAGAGAGAGAGAGAGAGAGAGAGAGAGAGAGAGAGAGAGAGAGAGAGAGAGAGAGAGAGAGAGAGAGAGAGAGAGAGAGAGAGAGAGAGAGAGAGAGAGAGAGAGAGAGAGAGAGAGAGAGAGAGAGAGAGATGGCGAGGGAGGGAGAGATGGCCCCCCGTGGGATTAACAACATCCCAGGGGAAGGAGGAGGAATGCATGGTCCAGACTTTGATTGGGAAGGTAGGGGGTGGGGGATTTAAGAGAATATGAACGATAATTTATTGGAAAATACGAAAAGGAAATGGAAGGAGAGGATCCGAGGCCTGTGTATATACGAATTATGTGGAGTGACTGTACGTAGCTTCCTTAACACCACCATACAGGCAGTCGCCGTGTTTTAGTGTGTTAACAACAACTCTGACGTCATCAATCTCCTTTGTGAATGCCAAATCAGCTGATGACAGTTGTTAAGTTGTTAACCATGGAGGTAAGCGTCTGTGAATGCGCCCCCAGGTCAGCCAAAGTATGATTCAGTAAACTCCCGCATCATGTGCTGTGGGAAGTAATGCGCGCATCACACCAAGGTGTAGTGTGGACGGCACTTGGAACTGTCGCCGATACGAACACTCGGCGCCGTCGTCGAGTGTTCCAATTATAGATATTACAGGACCCAATATTTACATTTAATCAAGTTTTACCCGTGTTTCTGCATTCAGGGATGAAATACCAGCAATAGCTTGAACAATTAGGTTACGTTAGGTACCAATGTCCAGGTTAGGTTAAAATTTCCACGTCGGCGAGAGTTCTAGGTTGATGTTTCGGCGAGAATTCCCATCGGCGACAGTTCCATGAACTGTGTGAACACACACCCGTTCTGCATCACTTCCCGCAGCACATAATGCGCATCGTAATGCCTAGTGTGGACCAAGGATATTAGAAAGATAATATCCTTGGTGGGGACAGTGGCGGCTCGTGCCATAGGGTGGCAGAGCTGCAACACCTCCAGACACTCACTGCCAGGTGTATGGTGCTTTAGAGACACAGCAGAATTGATACACTACCAACAAATATATCATGATAAAAAGTCACTACAGTCAAACCTCGATATATAGAACTAAAGGGGGGTGGGGTGGGGGGGGTCCGTTAAAGCGAAGGTATTTTCCCAAGGGTAGAAAAATATATGGAAAAAACGGAAAAATTGTGAAATAAATGAGAAATAATCACAAACACAACCAGACTGTCTAGCTATGTTGGGAGGTAACTGGAGTAACCGGCACTACATGCTGAATTTGGTCCGCTCCTACACGTGAAATAAATGAGAAATAATCACAAACACAACCAGACCGTGTAGCTAGTCAAGCTCAAGCTCTAGAGAGAGGTAAACAAACAACAAGCAAGACACAGCCCGTGGCTGTCAAAGGTATTGCATTTTATCATGACTAATGCTCATTATTATATATTGTATATGGTTGTGAAGTGCAGTTCTATACACGTGTCACTATTTAGGTCAGTGTAGCACTGCGTGTCACCTTAGATAAGGGTGATTTAGGGTGTTGAGGTGACAGGGAGACGTAGCAGCGGCCACGAAATAACACTAATAGTCACTATTTTAAACAATACACACCTTCTACCACTAAATCACTAGCAACACAGGCTCCTTCCCTATATATCTTAATATGTGATACATCAAAACTCCTTAAAACCCAAGCATTCCTAAGTAAAATGAGAAAATAATACAATTACCTATGTTGAGTTGACAATTCGAGCGGCGATGAGCGGTCTGATATGCCATTCTTGCCCGCAAATTTGTCTCGCAAATGGAGTCCGTTACATCCGAAGTCCGTGAAATCGAGGTCCGTTATATCGAGGATTGACATCCTTGGTGTGGACAGTGGCGGCTCGTGGCATAGGGTTGCAGAGCTGCAGCACCTCCAGACACTCACTGCCAGGTGTATGATGCTTTAGAGACACAGCAGAATTGATACACTACCAACAAATATATCATGATAAAAAGTCATTATATGTTATTTTCAAATTCAGGGGCGTATTTAGGATCTTGAAACATTGGGGGCTTAGCCCAGCCAAGAGATCTTAAAATTTTTACAGGATAATTTTCAATTTATTTAGGAGTATAATGACTATAAGATGTGAGATACTGTGCTCTACCAAAAGGCTCCGGTAATTTGCTTAGGATACCTTTCGAAACATGAAATTAAAATAAAATTTAAACAATCTGAGTTGGGGTTCAACTTCGTTATTATTTTTATTTTCATCAGCAGGAGTAAAACCCTAAGAAAAAGAGAGCTTTGGCGTGATGAAGCAGTCATATAGATTGTATATTCCCAATGCTTTGTTCAATACTGAAATCTGATCAACCTCGGTCTTATATTTACTTTTATTTTTATTTTTACATCACAAAGGACTAGCCAAGGACACACAAAAATGCACTTTGAAAAAAATGCACTTCTGTTAACTCTGTCTTGTCCATCTGATATTCTCTTCTTCACCTCTCCAAAAGGTCTTTTGGTGTCTCCTCTGTCATGCACTCCTCATCTCCGCTGTTCTATCCACCTCTCTCATGTCCTGCTCATAAAAAGGATGCCATCAGCATACCCTAAGTAACATCTAACCAAATATCTTGTTTTTTACTATAATTTTATGTTGGCCCCAGTCAGAGCTTATCATATTTTTGTGAGAAAATAATATTATAGTAAATAAAAAAAATAAAAAAAGGTATTTGAGAACCGGGGCTATTCATAAAACATTCGGGGCTATAGTCCCCAATGCCCAGGCCTAACTACGCCCCTGTTTTCAATACGTTACTAAGTGAATTTTCATTAAAATCAGACCTAAATGTAAGTTACTTTCATATTTGCTGTACGATTCATGCCTGCGCTGCCGCCGCGCCACTTGTGAATACAAAGAGCTGCAGCCGAGGCAGCTGAGTCTCGTCCCTCTCGTGTTTATAGTGCGTGTAGACGGTGTGGTTATATCGTGCTTTCTTTAATTACCCTCTGACTATGGAAAATCGAGTGAAGTATTTGCAAAACATCAACTTTTCCAAGCTGACATTAAATGAAAAGACTGAAATCAAGCGGTACTGACTATATTTTCATGTAAGGCCCGGTTCACACTTCACGTTTTTGCTGGACGTAGTCTACGTGCGTCTTGTCATCAGTGACTCACAGTAAGTCACAGTGACGTCCCTTCCTGCCTGTGAAGTTTGAAACAGGCTCCCCGCGACCACCTGCTGGAGCAGTGTTGACGTCACTGATCTTGAGACGTGCGTACCAGCCTCACATTATTCGGAGCTCCCAATTCTTTGTCCGCGTCTACGTGGGCGTGGCGATCAGTGACGTCACTCTGACATCACTGATCGCCACGCCCACGTAGACACGGACAGCAAAAACGTGTAGTGTGAACCTCGCCTACTACTGTAATTCTACTATCGCAACCTGAGCCATCCCCTCTACTGCCAACACTATACCATCCCCACCATCCCTTCTACCACCACCACTACAACCATGCCCTGAAATCCGTGAATATAACTACAAATCATACCTGAGATAGGTAAAATTACCCTCAACCCTACTATTGTGTGAAGTTTGCAGTCCCTCCATTGTATTTTATCACGAGCCGCCACTGGGTGTGGACGTAGCTTAAAGTAATCGTCCAGACCCATTCTTTCTTTGCATAATTATGTTGAATGTTCATTCAAAATACTAATCCACAAAAAATAATAAATTTCGATCCACGCCTTATTTCCCTAAAAAACATGACTTATGTAAAAAGCTCGGGAAAAACAACAGCTCCATTCCAGCCGTGGCGGGAAACATCCTGGTGACGTCACGGCAGGCAGCCTCCCAGCCCGGTGCTCATACAAATACACGTAAACTCAGAAAAAATATAGTACTTGAAGAATTTTGGGTGTTTCTGATATAATTTTTTTTTGCGGGCATACACTTGCACCCTTTATGGGTGCAGCATGAAAGCTGTGCCTTGCCAGAGAGCTTAGCACCCATTTTCGACCTATATGGCTACGATATATGTGTAGAGCGCCGGGGAGAGACGGGCGAGAGGCGCGCAGCGAGACAATCTGCTGCACACCGCCCGCCTCTCCCCAAACATATATCGTGGCCGAATAGGTCGGAAATGGGTGCTAAGCTCTCTGGAAGGGCACAGCTTTCTTGCTGCACCCATAAAGGATGCAAGTATATGCCATATCGCAAAAAAGAAATATCAGAAACACCCAAAACTCTTCAAGTACCTACTATATTTTTTTCTGAGTTTACGTGTATTTGTATCAGGGCCGGGCTGGGAGGCTGCCTGCCGTGACGTCACCGAGCCGTGGTCCGTCGTCTGATGGTCGTCAGTTGTGTTTGGGAAGCTCGGGGAATTTATAGATTTTAAATGCAGGTCATTTACAAACGGGTGACTGGATGCAAAAAGTGACAACATATTGTTGATATACTCGATAATGGCTATATTTTGACTGCATTAAATCAGGGATGATGAAATGGTCTGGACGATTACTTTAAGGAGTGACTGCTGAAAACATAAGAACATAAGAAACATAAATAAGGGGCCATACTTATAGAGAATTTAGATTTCGTCCTAAGATTCTGCAGGAAGCAGCAGCCCATATGAAAAAAGGAAAAAATTAACATATATATAAAATTAAATAAATAAACAACCTGTAATATCAAGATCAAGATCACATCCCAAACATTGCTTCTATAAACAGGAATTATCTACTGTTGTGTATCCCTGAATATCTGCTTTATCCTAATGGCGTGTGTATAATGCATGGTTCACCAATACTACTGCTGCCTCGGGGAGTCCATTGATTGCGTTGATAATGGCGGCAAGAGGGAAATAAGAGAGATAATGGAGGAAGAAATAGGACAGGTGGAGGCGGCCGCTTGTTAGGGGTGGAATAATGGTGGAATATTTACCACAGAGAAATATTGGATTATATTGCCTGTGTGTGTGACTTGGGGTTATTACAAGTGTTCCGGGGCTAGGTAGTACTACTATAGTAGCACTATAGTATAATCTATAGTATACTACTATAGATTCGTAATATTTGGCGGCTGGCGAAATTTATTGCAATCAATCAATCATTGGGGGCATACGCCGGGGGGCGCGTCGCCTCGCCCACCCTACGACGCCACTCCCGGGGGTCACCACGCGCGAGTTCCCATGCAGGCTCCTTTCCCATACCAAGCAGCTTTCGACAAGAAACATCAACTTGCCCCAGCCACGAGCCTTGTGGGCGCCCCCTTGGCCTCCTCCACGCCGGATTGTCTCTTACAGATACAACCCGATGGGAAGGATCGGTTTCAGGGTAGCGTGCCACATGCCCATATAGCCGAAGTTGGCGCTGACGGGCTATGCAGGTAATAGGCCTCGATTCAGTCTCACGGTGCAATCGCTGATTTGACACGTAATCATCCCAGCGATAACCCATGATTCTGCGGAGACACTTATTACCAAAGGCATTGATTCGTCTCTTCAAGTCACTATTTAGTGTCCATGTCTCACAACCATAGAGTAAAACAGGGATCACAAGCGACTTGAAGATCCGGATCTTTGTCCTCCTGCACAGGTACCGACAACGCCAAATACTCCCGCTGAGCGAGTCCATAACACCGTGGGCTATGCCAATCCGTCGTAAGACTTCTTGACGTGACCCGCCGTCATTATGGACTGCGCTACCAAGGTATGTAAAACTTTCCAAAATCTCAATGTCCTCGCCACACGCATGAACAGACTGTACTGCTTCATCTAGTAAGTCTTCAAACGCCTGGACCTTGGTCTTGAGCCAGGAGACCTCAAGTCCCAAAGGCTTTGCCTCCTCGTGCAGCGCCTCGAGAGCCATCACCAGGACCTCCAGCGACTCAGCAAAGATTACTGCATCATCGGCAAAAACAAGATCAGTTATCTTGGTGTTACCGACGGATGCTCCACAATCACTTTGATCTACAACCTTGTCCAATACCCAGTCCATACAAGCGTTGAAAAGTGATGGGGCAAGGACGCACCCTTGCCTCACTCCTGTATTCACAGGAAAGAAGCTGGATACACCTGCCCCACACTTCACAGCACACTCAGTCCCAGAATAAAGACCAGTTATCAAACCAATAGTCCTTGCAGGAATCCCTCGAAGTCGCAGAAGATCCCAGAGTGACTCACGATGCACTGAGTCAAACGCCTTCTTGAGATCAACATAGGCTGCAAGCATCCCCTGTCGAAACTCACGTCGGCGTGCCACCAGGACACGAAGCGCTAGGATACGGTCCGTTGTTGACTTACCAGGCGTGAACCCAGACTGCTGAGGTCTCTGATGCTTCACCAGATGACTGCGAATTCGTGTCAGCAATAGATGGGCAAGCACCTTGCCTGGTACGCTGAGCAGTGTAATACCGCGGTAATTGTTGCAGTCCTGACGGTCCCCTTTCCCTTTCCAGATAGGGACGACCAGCCCCCTTTTCCAGTCAGGAGGAATGGTACCTGATTGCCACACGGCAGTCAGGACAGCATGCAACCCGCGGATCATGGCCTCACCCCCAGCTTTGAGGAGCTCCGCACTGATATTACAAACACCAGCTGCCTTTCCACCCTTCAACTTTGCTGCAGCCTCTCTGACTTCGTCAAGAGAGGGTGCGGTTTCGTCAATGGGAGGATCGGCATCCACTGCCTGTAACCCAGTGGTGTGAAGCTGCTCAGTTGGAGGGTCCACCGTGAACAACTGCCCAAAGTACTCAGCCCAACGAGCAATCTGCCCATCCATGTCCGACACGAGGCGCCCATCTGCTGTTCGAATAGCCCTCGCCCGAGAAGGAGACTTGGAACGGAGCTTCTTCAGGGCTCGGTAGGCGGGTCGGAGGTCATTAGCGTTCAAATGACCCTCGACATCCTCAGCGAGACTCCTGACATACCTCTCCTTGTCTTCCCCCAGGAGGGTTCTAGTCCGGCGTGACAGAGCCCTGTGCTGGTCCTGGTTCTCAGCCAGCCTGGCAGCGCGACTCTCCTCGATTTTCTCCAGCGTCTCCGTCGAGACAAAACCACGCCTTGACCTCGGGCGCTCCCCAATACACTCCTTGGCAGCCTGTAGAGTTTCACGTTTGAAGGTATCCCACAGTTCTACAGGATCCCCGAGAGCACCGAGCACATCAAACCGATTTGAGACTGCCACCGCATACTCATGAGCACATGTCAAGTCCTTTAGTTTCTCAAGATGAAACACAGTATGGTTACCTCTTGAGATTCTTCTGGACTTGACATGAAGCTTAAGTGTAGCAACAACAAGTCTGTGATCTGTTCCAAGGAACTCAGCACTCCGGTAAACCCTGCAGTTCTGGAGGATCCTCCAACGAGTACTAACGAGGATGTGGTCGATCTCCTTAGCTACCCCTCCGGCATTACTATACCATGTCCAGCGGTGCAGCTCTGGTCTCTGATACCAAGAACCTGCAATTCTCAACCTTCTGGACCTTGCAAAGTTCAGAAGCAGAGAACTGTTGGTGTTTCTGGTACCGGAGCCATGGGAACCAACACACAACTCGTAGCCATCTCTCACAGTCAAATTTATTGCAGCAGGCGACTAAAGTATTATCTACGGTAAAGGTACGGCGGCGCCAAAATCAAGGCTGGCGCAAAATTGTGGATTTATTACACTTTGGCCATAGTCGGGGTCCAGTCAGTTCGTACACAAGTTGTTTCGTACACCAGTAGATTCGTATACCAAAAAGTTGTTTCGTACACCAGTAGATTCGTACACCAAAAAATTGAACCCTCTCATTCATTCCCTTCATAATATTTTAGATCTTTCATCATCCACAATTTAACATATCGTTGATATAAATTTTAATTTGTTTGTTAATATGATATTATAATTGAAAATTGAATATTTGTAAACTCCCCCACAAACTGAGGTGCCGTTTTCTGTTGTCTAAAACTGTGAACATCAGGAAGGAACTGCTTTAGGCTGAGGATGAAGCCGCACAAACAGTACTGTTGTTCATTGTTTATTAGTCTTTATCGCTAATTGATTTTATTAAATACAATATTAATGATAGCCAAGCTAAGTTTGATAGGTGTTACCACGTTAGGCTGGGAAACAACGAAGATATAGGGGGATCTTGGCTGTATATGCTTTTCACTTAAATTTTGGTGGGCAATGATAGGCCTATAGTAACCTTGTATTATATATTAATCCTTTCAATGACAAAATACCTTTAGGTTTTACTCTATGATAGCCATATTGGAAGTTTCGACGGAGTTCGACGGTACCGTCAAAACCTCCATTTTCTACCATCGAAAGTGCATTCCGTCGAAACTTCCTGTAATTGAAATTTACCCTATGTTTTCCTGGCCAAAAAATTGGCCTATTGACTCCGCACTAGGTACCCCATGACTGAGTCCATTCCAATCATCTACCACCCTATTTGTGAACTAGTTTCTCCCTATTGCTGCTTTAAATCACGTGTTACCAGTGTGAATCCGTTACTTCGGTAAAACTGCACAACAACAACTCCAACCCTTGCTACTTAAAATCTTCCCCTCAACCCGGCAACCTCGGGGAGCTGGGCGACAACCAGGGTTTTGGGTGGCGGACATAACAACACTCATTTATGTTAGCCTCCAAAAAAATATGGGTAAATTTTCAGATGAACACCGAACTTCCTTTGGTGGACGAAACAATTTTTTTCTGGTGAGTTTTGATGCGCTCTGAATTAATCTGCTAACCGTTCCTGTCGCAATTTTTTTTTTTTTTTTTTTTGCAAAAATCTGAAAAACCCCATATAATTGAACCGAGCCTTTACCTTACTAAAAAAAGAAAACAAAAAAACTAACCTATACCTAAAAGAAAGAAAAAAAAAATTGCGACAGAACCGGTTAACATATTTATTCAAAACACATCAAAACTCACCAGCAAAAAAAATAGTTTCGTCCACCAAAGGAAATTCGGTGTTCATGTGGAATAATACCATAATGTGGTCTAATCCCGGGACAAATCCCTATTCACTGCCTGCCCTGTACGTGATGGAAATATAGGAATAAACCTAAAGTGGCGTAACAACCTACTGGCCTAGCTGGAGTACCCACTCCGTTACCCCATCTATAGCGTAAGTCAAGGCTGTTTCTAAACTCATCCTAACCTGGCGTATGGAATTAATCCTAAACCTAAATGTTAGCCTAACCCAAACCTCCACGTGCACTTATTCTTTTTGTTCTTGAGTTGCGGCGAGGTGCAGGCCTTGGTCTTGGACGTGTGAGGACGGGACTGTGTTGTCCATGAGGAATGATGAGGGAGCCAGAGAGGAGGAGGGAGAGGAGGCCTTGCCAAGTGTGGTGTGAGTGAGGCAGGAAGCAGGGTGTGGGCCCCGCAGGCAGGAGCAGTGTCAGGGCAGTGCGTGGCTTTCTGTGTGCTGACTGTCACCACTGTTGCAGGTGCTGAGGTCACAGTCCAAGCCGGCTGCTCCGCCCGGCACTGACCCGGCTCGCTCCGGCATCCCCGAGGGTTCCTGCAGGACCGGCCGTCACGTGTACTGGTGGGAGTCTTGCTGCGGTGGAGGCTGTGGGGCCGGGTAGCAGCATGAGTGGCCGGGAGCAGCAGGCTCAGTCTGCCTCAGGTGTGGGGAGGCACTGGTGTGATGGCTAGAATCACGTGGAGGCAGGCAGCTCAGGCCACAAGGCAGACAGTGAGCTGAAGTGCCAACAGTGTGACAAAACATTCAAATGCAAGAGTTGGCTTGAGCAACATTCTTTGACACACAGTGGTGTTAAGAATTATGAATGTTTAGAGAGTGGGAAAAGATTTGCTACAAAGGGTAACCTCACCACACACACCCTGACACACAGTGGCGTTAAAAATTAGGAATGTTTAGAGTGTGGGAAAAGATTTGCTACAAAGAGTAAACTCACCAAACACACCCTGACACACAGTGGACTGAAAAAAAGCAAAGAACAGAGGACATACAGAGTTATTGAACGATTGTTACCGTCTATTTACTACAGCCGTCATGATATCCTGCAAGGGCATGTATTGGCTGCCTTTTCCATCGCAACGTCTGTCTTTTGCGTAGATCTTTTCCCGGGAGGCGTGCTAGAGTGTGAATCTTGACTCCCGATAGTGGGGAGAGCTAGGAAGATCTGGGGAAATGTGGGTAAAAGAGTGAATAAATGAAGAATATAGGTGATATATGGAATGGTGTGTTGTTGTTCTCGGCAGCAGGGCGCGGGGACAAATGCCTCCGCCGCTCTCACCTCCCCAACAAAATATATCTGTGGTTCAGGCCTGCCAACCCAGGCACAGAGTGGTCTTAGCCGTGGATCAACAGAAGACCAACATTATATGATCATAAATCAACATTAGACTCTCCCTAGTCAATGTTTACAAAATCGGCCCATTGCCAAACAGGACACACTTCCACAGGCACGGGTACAACCACACTTGTCCACACAACACACCACCTCAAAAGTGGATCTTCATGTGCTTGGCAATATCAGGCTGTCTTGAAACACTTGCCACAAATATCACACTTGAATTCCCGCAAGCCAGTGTGTCTAAAGGTGCGTCTGTTGAGATCAGAAATGGTATAAAACCTTTTCCCACACTCCAGGCATTCATGATTCTTAACACCACTGTGACAGTGGTGTTAAGAATCATGAGTGCCTGGAGTGTGGGAAAAGGTTTTATACCATTTCTGATCTCAACAGACGCACCTTTAGACATATTGTTGATATTATCTCCTCTAGTAGGTTCCTTGATTGCTTGATTTAGGAAGTTATCCTGGATTATATTTAACAATTCATCTGCGTCCTTGTCACCTATGATTAAGTCCCAGTCTATATTCCTAAGATTAAAATCTCCCACCACGCATAGTCGATTATATCTGCAGGCCTTGTTTATTACTTCCCATATAGGAGCTGAAATGGGGCACGGACGCACCCTTGCCTCACTCCTGTATTAACAGGAAAGAAGCTGGATACACCTCCCCCACTCTTCACAGCACTCTCAGTCCCAGAGTACAGACCAGTTATCAAACCAATAGTCCTTGCAGGAATCCCGCGAAGTCGCAGAAGATCCCAGAGTGACTCACGATGCACTGAGTCAAACGCCTTCTTGAGATCAACATAGGCTGCAAGCATCCCCTGTCGAAACACGCGTCGGCGTTCCACCAGGACACGAAGCGCTAGGATACGGTCCGTTGTTGACTTATCGGGCTTGAACCCAAACTGCCGAGGTCTATGATGCTTCAACAGATGATCTGAACCATTGGCGTAACCAGAAAATTGAAAAGGGGGGGACCAATATATATATATATATATATATATATATATATATATATATATATATATATATATAGAGGAGAGAGAGAGAGAGAGAGAGAGAGAGAGAGAGAGAGAGAGAGAGAGAGAGGAGAGGAGAGAGAGAGAGAGAGAGAGAGAGAGAGAGAGAGGAGAGAGAGAGAGAGAGAGAGAGAGAGAGAGGAGATATTAATAAAAGCGAAAGTGTGTGTGTATGTCTGTCTGTGTGTGTGTGTGTGTGTGTGTGTGTGGTATAGGTTCCACCCCCCGTGGCGGAATCCCATCATATACCACATTTTTTTAACCAGGTTGACCAGGGGAAGGTTTTAAGCCCACTTATGAGATGATCCGATCACTTTTTTTTTTTTTTTTTTTAGCAGCCTATTAGCGATAATTGTGAAAAAAAAGTGGGTTGCGAGAATTGAGGAAACCTTGATGTAGGGTCATGGGTAATGGGTGAGTGAATGGGTGGGGTGATGGGTAATGGGTGTGGGGTGATGGGTGAGTGAATGGGTGTGGGGTGATGGGTGATGGGTGAGGGAATAGATGGGGGGTGATAGGTAATGGGTGAGTGAATGGGTGTGTGGTGATGGGTAATGGGTAAGTGAATGGGTGGGTGTGATGGGTAATTGGTGAGTGAATGGGTGGGGGGTGATGGGTAATGGGTGAGTGAATGGGTTGGGAGTGATGTGAATGGGTTGGTGTTAATACATACATTTCTACATCCATGATTTCAGGAAAGTTAGAAGGGGCTATCTGGAGAGTCTGTGTTTGGTGGGTCGAAGGTGGTGGGCCACAGGCCCACCAATAGCCCTCCGCAGGAGCTAGCCAAAAAGTCCGCCCGGAGGGCGGCTTTGCGGCTAGTATATATATATATATATTAGGGTGTCCAAGGCTTGTATTAGTAGAAAATCAAATAATGATATCAAGTCCAGCACATGCTGCTCTGGTTCCTTGTCAAATGAAAGTGATTCCACCAAATTTTCGTGAAAATTGGGCAATATTTAATGGTCGCGCAAAAAGAACGTTTTGATAGCTCCTCTAAGATTCGACCCATTATCTGCATTCTGATCACTCTATCGTGTTCAGAAGAGCCTAAGTACAGGGAAACGAATGTGAAATATCTGTTATGTTTATTTAGTTATTTATTCCTACTCCAACATAGAACGGCAGCCAGGGGCCTTCAGCCTAGATGAGAAGGATATCAATATTGGAGTATGTGGACATCTCAGGTGTAGCGTGGGATGTTTTGAAATGGCCGTCTGCGGGTACCACTGGTTGGGTGTGACCCCTGGGGGCCCTTAAAGTGACCCTTTTTTCGGGCTAGCATAGATATTGGAGATACCACATAAAACCAACTTTACATGGTCAAATACATCCCCCAGAGTGTAAAATGACTAATGTCAGACGAATAGCCCGCTGTTTTAGCCCTGCCAGACGGGCCAAAAAGGGCCAAAATTTCGAGCTAGCATAGATATTGAAGACACCGATTGCAACCACTTTTACATACATGAGTATATTCCCCAGAGTAGGAAATGACCCATGCCAAACAAATATTCCTCTGTAATGGTGCCGCCAGAAGCCCTTAAAGTGAGCCTCACGACCCCCACCACACATCTAGGCTAGCACAAACATTGAAGATACCGAATGGAACCAACTTAGATTGAATGAATACATTCCTCAGAGTAGGAAATGACCCATTCCTCTGCAATGGTGCCGCCAGAAGCCCTTAAAGTGACCCCCACGACCCCCGCCACTCATCTAGGCTAGCACAAACATTGAAGATACCGAATGGAACCAACTTAGATTGAATTAATACATTCCCCAGAGTAGGAAATTACCCATACCAGACAAATATTCCTCTGCAATGGTGCCGCCAGAAGCCTTTAAAGTGAGCCCCACAACCCCCGCCACTCATCTAGGCTAGCACAAACATTGAAGATACCGAATGGAACCAACTTAAATTGAATGAGTACATTCCCCAGAGTAGGAAATGACCCATACCAGACAAATATTCCTCTGCAATGGTGCCGCCAGAAGCCCCTACAAAATGGGTCTTGGACATGTTTTTTAACACCATATGCAGTTTCAAATGCTTATTTGTAATGGGTTCCAGGGGTGCAAAAATTACCAAAATGTCTAATTTCTCGAAACTAAACAGCAAAAAAGGTCTTTAAAAAATAAGCGCAATTCAACTCAAAACTGAATAGACATAACTATACAAACATTACACATGACTAATACATATAAATACGTACAATGTGATGTTAAACTGATTTGAGGTTGTGTGTAAGTGATTATAACCCATGAAACAAAATTGGTAGCAAATATCCAGACTAGTAATTGTGCTATACTAGTAACTCGACAAAGAATGAGATTGAGCATTGGGTATACAGTAGCCACACTTGGAACACTAGGTACATTAGGACCTAGGTAGTAGGGTAGGGTAATCCTGAGTTTTGTGTTCCCACCCAGTTAGGCATGAAGGTAGTAGGTAAAATGGTAGTAATAAAATCAAATATATGTCCTGCAGCTCCATACTAATAACACACCAAAAAATTGGATATTGTTTGCAGACTGGCGCTAACTACTCTCGACATATTAACCACAAGTTAAACATGCCTAACAAACCAAATGTGCCACGGCATCATACAACTTCACAAATGTCACTTAGTAAAGAATAAAGTTGAACGATAGAAATGTCAGGCATTCATTTTGCACATTCCTCGAGTGACGAGTTTTCTGTCCCTTACTATCTTATTACTGAATATTTTTATATAGGATAATACTTTTAACATATTATAGATACAATATCTAAAAGCAAGTGATTTTGTTTTGCTAAAAGTGAGGGATCTTTTCCATTTGGTGACCGCCACAGAAACTATTGAAACTATAGGCTATATCTCTCCCATGCAGTTTCTTTATCCACGTTCCAAATGTGTAATTTTTTTTTATGAAGAAATGGATAATAGAAAGTTTACAGAATATTAAAGCCTTTCAAAGTTTTGCTGGCCATAAGTTTGTTAAAGAATCGAAGTTGTGTGGAATTGTGAAGAAACAGACTAAAAATAGCCTAACCTATTGTATAAAAATATAAAATAACCTTGACTACCTTATTTTAATATAGTCTTTACCTAAACTAATTTAATCTAAACTAACCAAACTTAACCTAAAACATAACTATACCTTGTAGTCTCCAGTGTCATTACTCTTGTTCTGTTAATTGTGCAATTAAAACATTCTCAGTACTAGTCACCGTGTGAAGGTAATTCTGTGAAGGTTTTAAGTCCCGTTGGAAGTTAACATTTCTGATCAATACATTTTTCGGATGAAAAACTGTGGTTCCTAGTTATTATATAGCATCTTACTAATATTTATCTGGTGCTCTCCATGTTTTGCCATGTCTAGGCATGTATTTCGCGGGGGTCGGAGCCCGACCCAATTTGAGGACAAGACAAGGATCATTTAAATTTTGAGGCAGACATTTGAGGAAAGGGCAAGACAATGGCTATTTTTCAATAATTTGTTTGGCATGTGCCATTTTACACTCGGGGAAAGCTACTTGTTAATTTGCAGTGTTTATGTGCGGTATCTTCAATGTTTGTGCTAGTCTAGATAAGTGACGGGGGTCGTGGGGTTCACTTTAAGGGCTTCTGGCGGCACCATTGCAGAGGAATATTTGTCTGGTATGGGTCATTTCCTACTCTGGGGAATGCATTCATTCAATCTAAGTTGGTTCCATTCGGTATCTTCAATGTTTGTGCTAGCCTAGATGAGTGGCGGGGGTCTTGGGGCTCACTTTAAGGGCTTCTGGTGGCACCATTGCAGAGGAATATTTGTCTGGTATGGGTCATTTCCTACTCTGGGGAATGTATTCATTCAATCTAAGTTGGTTCCATTCGGTATCTTCAATTTTTGTGCTAGTCTAGATGAGTGGCGGGGGTCGTGAGGCTCACTTTAAGGGCTTCTGGCGGCACCATTGCAGAGGAATATTTGTCTAGTATGGGTCATTTCCTACTCTGAGGAATCTATTCATTCAATCTAAGTTGGTTCCATGCGGTATCTTCAATGTTTGTGCTAGCCTAGATAAGTGGCGGGGGTCGTGGGGCTCACTTTCAGGGCTTCTGGCGGCACCATTACAGAGGAATAATTGTCTATAAAATGACATATAGTCTATAAAATGACTAACTGGCACCTACCTATCTTCCTAGGTTTGAGCGCAGCGGTGTACGTGGTGGAACCAGTTTGATCCGGTTGGCCAATCAGTCAACACGTGACAAGATGCAGGGAAACCTGGAGCAACGTTACGCCATCAAATTTTGTGTTAAGCTTAAGAAAACCAAACAAGAAGCTTATGGAATGTTAGAGGAGGCCTATGGGGATGAAATGATGAGCAAAGCAAGTTTCTACAGGTGGTTTAACCGACTTTCTAAAGGAAATGTACAGGTTAAGGATGAACCCAGAACTGGAGCACCGAACAGTGCACGTAAGGAGGAAAATATTGAGGAAGTGCGAAGGTTAGTAATGCAAGACCGTCGAGTTACTGTGAGGATGATATCTGAAGCTGTTGGTATTAGTATTGGCACAGTGGAGACAGTTTTGACCGAAGATCTGAAGCTCCACAAAGAATGTGCCAAGTTCGTGCCAAAGATCCTCTCTGACGACCATAGTCGGTTTCGTATGGAATGCTGCACTGACCTTCTCGATATGATAGAGGCTGATTTTGGTTTCCTGAATAAGGTAGTGACTTGTGACGAGAGTTGGGTGTTCACCTATGACCCTGAGAGCAAACGTCAGAGTGCCCAGTGGAAGCACATTTCCTCCCCCGGCACAAGAAGGCAAAGATGAGCAGGTCGCAAGAGAAGGCCATGGTCATTCCTTTCTTTGACTCCCAGGGGCTCATTCACGTTGAATGGGTTCCTGCGGGCCAAACCGTCAATAAGGAGTATTACCTTACAGTTCTGAAAAGGTTCAGGGAGAAGATGAGGAAGAAGAGGCCGCAGCAGTGGAGCAGTGGAGAGTGGTGGTTCCACCAGGACAATGCCCCATGCCACAGGTCAACGCTGGTGACCACCTGGATGGCCAACAGGCAGGGGCGGACTGTGACTTAATTTTGGCTCAGGACTTTTGATGTTGACCAGCCCACTTGGGAAAAAGGAAAGGAAGAAAGGGGCGGGGGGGGGGGGGGGGGGGGGGGGGGGGGCGGCGATGAGAGCTGTTAACCCCCACTCGGGGGGGAGGGGGGCTAAACGGGGGGGTGGAGCTCCTGTTCAGCCGAACCCCGTCCGCTACGGTTCTACCAATCGGCGCTGACGTGGATGACAACCCAAATCTCCGGCCCCCCTACCTTTTGGGGTTCCAGGTTGGGATACTCCATTATTACGTTCACTTTTAAACGGGGGGCAGTGCCCCCCGCGTCAGAGATAGGGGGAGCTGCTTCTCCAGGCGGGGGTTTAAAACCCCCCGGCATTGCCGGGGGGCGACCCCCCCTGCCCCCCCCGAGGCCCCCTGATTGTTCAGGCCCCCCGGGGGCACCCTTTTAAAACACGCCCGGTCTTGTATGTAAAATAAACTCACCTTGCCTCGTGCCCCTGGAAACCCTGTGGCTCCAAGGGGGGTCCTAAAACCCTGCTGGTTGTCCCCAAATTTGCCCCGAGGCCCGGGGGGGACCCAGGAGAAGGGGGGGCCCAAGGGGGGCTTTGTCTTGCAGGACGTACAGCACCGTAGAGTTGCATCTCGCCCCTAACCCCGCCCGGTGTCTCGCAAATCCCCCGTGGCCCAGGGGGGCCCTGAAGAGAACCCCATGGGGGGCGGGTGTGCTGCAGGGGTCACGCACCGTTGGGTTGCACTTCCCGCCCCGTGGGGCAAAGTGGGGCAATCCTCATGCCCCCCCGGGGCCTCGTGATCCCAGGGGGCCCAGGAGAGAAACCCACAGGGGGGGGTTTGTGTTGCAGGAGCCCCGTGGCACCGTTTAGAGGAGTTGCACCTCCCCCGGGGGCAAAAGGGAGCGGCGGGGTGGGGCTTCGGCTAAGGGCGCGGCTGTCCCCCGGGGCGCGCCGCCCGAAGAAACCTTGAAGGAATACACGTTACACGATACCGCGCGCCGCATTAAGCACTTAATCTCGTAGTCTCGTTACTCACGAAGTAATCCCCGCGTATCGGAAGACGTCTCCGCGACGCGGACCTGGCCACACCCCAAGGCTAAAAAGTTCTGATCTCCTGTCCTCGTTTTCAGAGGCAGGCGAGGCGTGTGGGTGGGGGGCACAGGGAAAAGGGTTTTAATCAGGGACAGTTATGAAGTGAGGGGTGAAAGGGTAAGGGTGTGAGGTGTTCCTTGGCGCTGGCAACTGTTGAGTCAGAAATTTATAAGAAATGCCTTTGCCTTTTTCCCCATCTCTCGTTCCCTTTCTTCCTCTTTTTCCTCCTCTTATTCCTCCCCTTTCCTCCCCCTCACTCCTTCTTCTCTTCCCCCTCGTCGGACGACGGGCGCCCCTCAGCTGGGTAGCAAATTGCAGGTGGGCTTTTTTCTCTCCCCTCGCTAGCTGAAAAGGGAAAGGGTTTGTGCAGCAAAAAACTTTGTCGCCTCTCGTTTCCCAAAACCACCCCTTTTAACGAGTCTTGCCCCCCTTATTCTTTTCTTCTTTTCCCCTTAATTTTCCTTCTGAATACTTTGGATAACGGGGTCACTTTTCGGGGAAAGGATTCAGATCTTGTCTAATCCTTGAAAGGGGGTAGATGACTGCAGGCTTTTTTAAAGATAGAAAAACCGGGGCTTAGACAGGGGGGTGGGGGTAAAGGAAGCTTGCCCACTAGGGGATTTTAGAAGGCAGGGAACAAAAGTGATTGTAAGAAGAGAGAGAGGGGGGGTTTAGAAAAAGAAAAGGGGAAAATTGACAAAAAAAAAGAGGAGTTGTTTGAAGGTTTACTATACAAATGGGGAGTTTTTTAAAAAAAGATAGTTTTCCGTGAGGAAAATAAATATTGTAGAGGATTTTGATATAATAAATTAACAAAACAGGGTTTGGGATAGTCGGGAAAGGTTTCGACCGGGAAGTCGAGATAGCGGGGATTTAATTTAATTTCACAAGGACAGAGAGGCAGACGAGGGGAGGAGTTTCGCTTTATGCATGAGATGCATTGCGGTTGTGTTAACAATGTTATAAAAAAGATGACAGATGAGGGGAGATGGGTAGATTTTACGGAGGGAACTGAGAAAAGGGTTTTTGGGTTAGTGTATAGCCCCAAAACTTATTAAAGAGGATTAGCTCCTATAGGGGAAAGAAATAAAAAAGGGCCCGCAGATATAATCGTTAGCGTGGTGGGAGATTTTTTTCTTAGGAATTTTAGACGGGGTTTTAATCTAGGTGAACACGAGCAGATGAATTGTTAAATATAAACCAGGATAACTTTTTAAGTAACAATCAAGGGGCCTATAGGAAGATAATATTTAGATTATGTTTACAAAAAGAGAGATTTTTGTTACAAATGTGGAGGTCGGGGGGGAAAATTTGGGTAAAGCGACATTAGAGACGATTGCTTAAAATGGGAAATTGGGGAAAAATTTAAAGGGAATAAACACGAAAACCTAATTTTAAAAGGCCAATTTTGCAGGATTAAGAAGACACTGAGGTTTTTTAATAAGAGGTGTGGGGTGAGGAGAAGAAATTTTTTCCCCGGCAGGCGGCGCTGGAAAAAGGGCCCAAATTTTGAAAATTAGGGAAAGGCACCGGAGGTAATTGGGCGGTCAATTTTTGGTAGTAGGTCGAGGCTGAGGAGATAGTTTGAGCGGTTTGACAGGGAAGTGAGGGCAGGGCCCGAGGAGGTAATTAGAGAGGTTAAAGGGGAAGTGAGGTCGGAGCCGAGGAGGATTTTAAAAAATTTTGTAAGGAATATAATTGACGGACATACAAAAAAATTCCTTTTAGGGGAAAAAAGGTCCAGAAAGAGGATCCAAAAAGGATGACCACCAATTAAAATAAAACATTGGAGTAAAAAAAAACATTTTTTTTAAGGTTCAAGGCAGGAGGTAAAAAAAAAACATATAAGGTGATGGCGAGGGCAGTGAAAAATTAACTCGAGTTTCTAAGAACAATTATGAGATTAAAGTAGAGAAAAGGCGAAAAGGGGCCCAAAGGGGTTCTATCAGGCTTATAAAAAAAAGACAAGGGAAAGTTGGGCCTTAAGGGCAGGACGGGGAGGTTTAAAACGGAGAGGATAGTTTAAAGGGGTTAAATGATTTTTTCTTAAGTGTTTTACGGAGGGGGATACACAACGTACCGATTTGAAAAGATGTTCAAGGAAACGATGAGGAGAAAATAAAGATATTGTGATAACTAGGGAAATGGTGGAGGAGGGTATAGACAAAATGAAAAAATTTAAATCGCCAGGACCAGTGAAGGTATCCCCGGGGATTAAAGGAATGCAAGGAGGTTGTTAGTGAGCGTTAGTGCAATTTCTAGAAAAACGGTTTAGATAGGCGTGGGCCATTATTGTGGAGGAAAAGGAAAAGTTTTTTCCCTATTAAGAAGGGAGACAGAATTTAAAACAAATTATTGACCCGAAGTCTAAATCAGTGGTGGGTAAATTATTGGGGAACTATTTGCAAAAAAATTTAGAGAGCACTTAGAAAAAAAGGGAAAAAAAAAAAAGAAAAAAGGGAGGAAAGACAAAAGAAAAAAAAAGAAGAAAGAAAAGGGAAAAAAATAACCTTTTGTTTGACAAAGGCACAACGATCAAAAATTAGGCCCCTGTTAAAATTTTATTGGGGGTTTTAATAGGGAAAAGGCGGCAATTTAAAGAAAAAAGGGGGTTAAAAATTTAAATCTGGTTTTAGTAAGATTGAACAAGTTGGAAGGGGGAAACGAACGCTTTTTAAATAAATTTTTGGGGGCCATTGGAAAAAAAAAAAAAAAAAAAAAAAAAAAAAAAAAAAAAAAAAAAAAAAAAAAAAAAAAAAAAAAAAAAAAAAAAAGTTTTGGGGAGGTCCCCAGATCGACTGGGCAAGAATTAGGCCCCAAAAAGGGTTTAAATTTAATTTTCCAAAGGAAAGTGAAGGGGAAGTTTCCAAAGTTTTTTGTTTGGCCCATAAATAATTTTTTGGTTCCCAAAACGGGTGGATATGGTTTTAGAAAAAACAGAGGGAGACCAAAATGATAAAGGGGGCCCGGGAACTTTTTTGGGAAGGGTTGAAATTTTTGAATAACCATCGAGGGCAATGGGGGCAGATGAATTTTTTAAAATAAAGGGTTTAAAAAAGGGGGGTAAAAACCTTGGTTTTAAAGGGAACAAAATAAAACCAATGGGAAAAAAAAGATTTTGAAAAGGTGGGAAAAAACTGGAAAAAAAGGGGGGTGAAGAATGGAAACTAGAAACATGTAAATTGGGGGCAAAAAAGGGAAGTTTAAAGAAAATATTAGGTTTTAGGGGAAAGGAAAAGTGAGTGCGGTTTTTTCCCATTTTTTTTTTCTGTTCATTTTTCCGCCTCCTTTTAACCCCATTCCTTTTTTTGGCCCTACAAAAGGAAGAAAATTTGGGGGGTTTGAAAAATAAAAAGTTTTAAACCCCAAAAATGATTAAAAAGGATGCCAAAAAGTTGTAGAAAAGAAGGTTTTTTTTTACTTTTAGGACGCGGTGCAATCACAATTTTATTAAGTTTACGAAATTTGATCCTGAAAGTATATATCTTTTTACATTTTCATATCTATATCCTTCAAATTTTGCAAAAGTACTGTCAGGCTAAAGCATAACACAAATTGAATTGTTGAAATTCGGTTTTGATCCTCAATTCGTTGACAATTCTTCATCATCTTAGGGAGATCTATCAGAATTGCTAGATCAAATTAATAAAAAATCGTAAATCAATGCAACACAGTAAAACACAGCCCACGCCACGGGCATATATCAATAAAAAAATGACTGTGTGACAACAGCGGCAGACGGCAGTCCTACCACTGTTGCCAAAAGGAATTGTTAGTTGCTGAACGCAGCATATAAAGCCCCGTTTCCATCTCCAGACTCGCGTCGGCAACCGGTCATGAAATTGCTGAGTCATCCAGTCGGTGCCGACTGCCCGCTGATTTAGGAGGGAGCTCAAAATTCAAAATCGGCGGGTTGGCTCGGGTTGCCGTAGTTAGGGGACAGTCCCGGGGACTAGTCCGCGATTTTCGGCGTATCGCGGACATCCCCTGACTAAACTAATTAAAACCCCTATTAAAAATTATAAATAAAAAAATATAAATCTAAAAAATATATTAAAATATATTATATATATAATATATATATATATAATATAATATAATATATATATATATATATATAAAATATATATATATAATATTATAATATAAATATATATATAATAATATAATATATAATATAATATATATAATATATATATAATATATATATATATAATCAAAACAAAAACCAAACCAAAATAAAAGACAATAATAAAAATAAATAAAAAATAAATAAATGTATTTATAATTCATATTTTTTTTTATCTGTCTATCTACTATCTATCTATCTCTATCATCCATCTATCTATCTATTCATCTACATCCTGTTCTATATATATATATATATATATATATATATATATATATATATATAATATATATATATATATATATATATATATTTTAATTATTATTCTATATATATATTATATATTAAACTCTTTGCAAGGAGGGACCATGACAGCGGGCACTCTGGTCTCTGATACCAAGAACCTGAAATTCTAAACCTTCGGACCTCGCAAAATTCAAAAGCAGAGAACTTTTTGGGTTTTGGGGTACCACAGCCAGGGGGACCAACCAAAATCGTAGCCTCTCTCACAGTGTCATAGTAGCATTGAAGTCGCCCAAGACAATAAATGTGTCCCGAGGAGGACAGGGTCAATACAGAGTCCATTTTGGGCGTAAAACACTCCTTCTCTTCATTTCCGCCTTTGGTAGGAGTGTAAAATGCAACAGAGACGGAAAACCCCGAGTGTGTTTCATCCTCACCCGCATTATACCTCATCAACCGGAGTAACCTCAACAACTGATGGCTGCAGTTTGCGGAGATGCCTATGCTACCCCCCGGTCACGGTGACCTTTGCTCATCCCGGGACCAGTGTAGTGTAACCCCCCCTGCGTCACCCTCCCGGGCCCCCCTTCTCAGGAGTCCCACTACTCCACCCTTAGGAGAGGAATCGACATGTCTAGAGGCTCAGAATTTCCACGAGCCCACACAAAAACCCCCTCCGGAGGTTTTTCCCGGGGATGATTTGACGGGCAGGCGCCGCCTCTGCACCCCCCCGGCCCCGGGCCACCCCCATAAGAAAAGTTTTCTAGGGGGCCACCACTCGATTTAGGTGCGGGATTCCCGAGGCTTTTCCCTGCACTCGTCTAGGCAACCCCCCCCCCCCCACCTGCTCGGTATTGGAGGGGTCCCCGCGCGGTCGGGACTTTTCCCGGGAAACGATCGGGGAGCGGTTACCCCCCCCATGCGGAGCCTCTACTTTTTATTTTTGTTTGTGGTTTAAGCTTTGTTTTTAAAAGGAGGGGGGCAAAACCCTCCCCCCAACAATCTTGTTTGGGGTTGGCCTTATGCTCACCGGGGGGCCCGGGAAAGCGAACCCCCTTGGGATTTAACCCCAGGCTGCCCACTATTTCACCCCTAGCTGGGGCTGGATGGCCATTGACTTAATAGCGAGTTCATCTGCCCATAAATGGGCAGATGCAGATGGTCTTATTTTTAGTCCATCTGGGTGTCCAGCACACCCTCCTCACTGCTATAGGAACCAACGACAGGGGAGCGGTGGATACGCCGATGTCGACCATGCGGCTGGTACTGACCGGGTTACAGTACCAGTAGCAGGGGACAACCCTGACCAGACAGAACCAGTAGCAGGGGAAACCCTGACCAGACAGAAACCAGTAGAGGACAACACTGACCAGACAGAACCGTAGCATGGGCAACCTGACCAGACAGAAGGGTTTATATCAGGGTTTATTGTACATCATTATAGACTATACAGACAGCACTGTTTCAATGCCTCACAGAGGGAGAATTTATAATCTTTTGGTCATAGTCTAGTCACTCTACGCTGACAGCGGTTTCTTACAATTCCCCTCTACGAGGAGGCCACGGCAGAAGTCTCCATTCCACACATCTATCCACCTCATTCTCACATCCTACTGTCCTCTCTCTCTCTCTCTCTCTCTCTCTCTCTCTCTCTCTCTCTCTCTCTCTCTCTCTCTCTCTCTCCTTCTCTCTCTCTCTCTCTCTCTCTCTCTTCTCTCTCTCTCTCTCTCTCTCTCTCTCTCTCTCTCTCTCTCTCTCTCTCTCTCTCTCTCTCTCTCTCTCTCTCTCTCTCCTCTCTCTCTCTCTCTCTCTCTCTCTCTCTCTCTCTCTCTCTCTCTCTCTCTCTCTCTCTCTCTCTCCTCTCTCTCTCTCCTCTCTCTCTCTCTCTCTCTCTCTCTCCTCCTCTCTCTCTCTCTCTCTCTCTCTCCTCTCTCTCTCTCTCTCTCTCTCTCTCTCTCTCTCTCTCTCTCTCTCTCTCTCTCTCTCTCTCTCTCTCTCTCTCTCTCTCTCTCTCTCTCTCTCTCTCTCTCTCTCTCTCTCTCTCTCCTCTCTCTCTCTATACCTCTCTCTCTCTCTCTCTCTCTCCTCTCTCTCTCTCTCTCTCTCTCTCTCTCATCCTCCAACACCATCCTCCCATGTAACAGGGCGTCATCCCTTCACACTCACAACATCTATTGCTTTATGATACTCTCTCGTCTACCGTATCTCTCGGCCCTGTCGGCGAGAGTTCAAACTCTTCGCGTTGCAGTGTTCCTATTTTCTACAACTCTATATATATATATATATATATATATATATATTATATATATATATATATATATATATATATATATATATTATAATATATATATATATATATAATAAGCTTTTACCTGTGTTTCTGTTATTAGCTGATTAACTATATATTTTGCGTTCCGTAGTATCAAAATCAAGAACTGAAACAGTCGCCGAAAATAACGCTCGGCGAGAGTTCCAGGTACCACATCTCGCCGGGCTATCGTTTGGCTACACACTCCAACATTCGTGAATGTGAATGTTGGAGCGTTCCTTTGCATTCCTGTTCCGGTGATTGCGACTGCAAGTGTGGCGATGGGACAACAGGTGGAAGCGTGTGCCTTCAAACTGAGGGTAGACCATCATAGAAAACGGACCCTCACCTATAACATCACAGGTGTCACTATAAAAATCCAGCCTGCGCCAACCAAAGGGCGGAGGGCCAACCATCACGTCCCTCCATAAGATTAAATAGCCTACTGGCGATAAAAGTTTCAATGTAATAAAAAAAATATATTAGAAGTACAAATCTCTGCTTCTAGTAGTCTTATATGCTGATGAAGTAATATAGACACATTAAACAATAAATGAGCAAATATTGTGTTTGCTTTCATATCAGTGAGCTTAGTGGATACACATGTAGTGTTCTTTGACTGGCTGTTACTATTCACACCTGTAGATTGAAAAGCAAAGAACAGAGGACATACAGAGTTATTGAACGATTGTTACCGTCTATTTACTACAGCCGTCATGATATCCTGCAAGGGCATGTATTGGCTGCCTTTTCCATCGCAACGTCTGTCTTTTGTGTAGATCTTTTCCCGGGAGGCGTGCTAGGGTGTGAATCTTGACTCCCGATAGTGGGGAGAGCTAGGAAGATCTGGGGAAATGTGGGTAAAAGAGTGAATAAATGAAGAATATAGGTGATATATGGAATGGTGTGTTGTTGTTCTCGGCAGCAGGGCGCGGGGACAAATGCCTCCGCCGCTCTCACCTCCCCAACAAAATATATCTGTGGTTCAGGCCTGCCAACCCAGGCACAGAGTGGTCTTAGCCGTGGATCAACAGAAGACCAACATTATATGATCATAAATCAACATTAGACTCTCCCTAGTCAATGTTTACAAAATCGGCCCATTGCCAAACAGGACACACTTCCACAGGCACGGGTACAACCACACTTGTCCACACAACACACCACCTCAAAAGTGGATCTTCATGTGCTTGGCAATATCAGGCTGTCTTGAAACACTTGCCACAAATATCACACTTGAATTCCCGCAAGCCAGCGTGTCTAAAGGTGCGTCTGTTGAGATCAGAAATGGTATAAAACCTTTTCCCACACTCCAGGCATTCATGATTCTTAACACCACTGTCACAGTGGTGTTAAGAATCATGAATGCCTGGAGTGTGGGAAAAGGTTTTATACCATTTCTGATCTCAACAGACGCACCTTTAGACACACTGGCTTGCGGGAATTCAAGTGTGATATTTGTGGCAAGTGTTTCAAGACAGCCTGATATTGCCAAGCACATGAAGATCCACTTTTGGCTTCCCCTTCCCCTTTTGGAATCCCCTGCTACTGGTTCTGTCTGGTCAGGGTTATCCCCTGCTACTGGTTCTGTCTGGTCAGGGTTGTCCCCTGCTACTGGTAACATGTAACCCAGTACAACCAGCCGCATGGTCGGATCATCGGCGACTAAACCGGCTCCCCTGCTGGTTCTAGCAGTGAGGAGGGTGTGCTGGACACCCAGATGGACTAAAAATAAGACCATCTGCCATCTGCCCATTTATGGGCACATGAACTCGCTATTAAGTCAATGGCCATCCATCCCCAGCTAGGGGTGAAATAGTGGGCAGCCTGGGGTTAATCCCTATAGGGGGCTCTGCGTTCCTGGCCCCGGTGAGCAGTAAGGTCAAGCCCTAACATAGATTGGTTGGGGATGGGTTTGCGACCCCTCCCTGTTAAAACAAAGCTTAAACCACAAACACAATAAGAAGTAGAGGCTACCGCATGGGCGTGGTAACCGCGTCCCCGACTCGGTTTAGCCGGAGGTCCCGACCGCGCAGACCCCTCCAATACCGACGCAGGTGGGGGGGGGGGTTGCCTATGACGAGTGCAGGGCAAAGCCCTCGGGAATCCCGCACTCTAAATCGAGTGGTAGGGCCCCCTAGCCAAACTTTTTCTTATGGGGGTGGCCGGGCCGGGGCGGTGCAGAGGCGGCGCCTGCCCGTCAAATCACTCCTGGGATAAACCTCCGGAGGGTTCTTCGTGTGGGCTCGTGGAACGTTCTGAGCCTCTCAGACGATCGTCGATTACCTCTCCTAGAGGGTGGATGTAGTGGGACTCTCTGAGACGAGGAGGCCTGGCAGTGGTGAGACTAGCAGTGGGGGTTACACCTACTACTGGTCCGGCATGAGCAATGGTCACCGTGACCGGGGAGTAGCTATAGGCATCTCCAGCAAATTGCAGCCATCAGTTGTTGAGGTTACTCCGGTTGATGAGCGTATAATGCGGATGAGGATGAAACACACTCTGGGTTTCCTGTCTCTTGTTGCAGTGTACACTCCTACCGAGGTGCGTGAAACTGAAGAGAAGGAGATGTTCTACGCCAAACTGGACTCTGTATTAGACCAGTGTCCTCCTCGGGACACATTCATTGTCTTGGGCGACTTCAATGCTACTACTGACACTGTGAGAGATGGCTACGAGTTATGTGTTGGTCCCCATGGCTGTGGTACCAGACACATTAACAGTTCTCTGCTTTTGAATTTTGCGAGGTCCAGAAGGTTGAGAATTGCAGGTTCTTGGTATCAGAGACCAGAGCTGCACCGCTGTCATGGTCCCCTCCTCTTGCAAAGAGTTTTATATATTATATATATATATATATATATATATATATATATATATATATATATATATATTATATATATATATATATATATATATATAGATACATAGATACATAGATAGATAGATAGATAGATAGATAGATGTGTTATATATATTTTTTTAGATTTAGATTAGATTAGCATTTATATATACCGCATTGATTGATTGCAATCAATTGAAAGCAATAAAATAATCTTATATACCCTAAAAATTAAAAACGCAATTTATACATAACAAACCTTGGTGTGTATGCTGTCCAGGCTGGCAGTGGACTGAATGAACAATAATTTTACAGGTAGCATTTCGGTTCGTATGGGACAATCGAAACGAGAGTCGGACGATCGAAACAGTGTGCTAGTCATTTGAGTATATGTAATTGGTATGCAGTGACTTGGTTATTAAGATCAGGGGACAAGTGCTTGATGTGTATGGATTCTAATAATTTAGTGTCACTAGAGAAGTTTGCCTTTGATAGGGTTCTAAAGTCATTCATAGAGAATGGGTGATCAAGATCATGGGAGTGTCAGCGAATTGCAGATTGTGAAGAAGAAATAGGTCGACCAGTACGTGCGGAGATACCTTTATGTTCAGAGGACCTAAGGGTTAAATTCCTTGACGTTTCGCCGATGTATCGAGCCTTACAACTCGAACATTCAAATTCATAGATTATATTAGAGATAAGAGTTTTAGGTATAGGATCTTTATATTTGAAATGTGTTCTTAAAGTAAATGGATTAGTAAAAATAAATTAAAATTTTGAGTTAGGAAGGTGTAACTTGAGTAGATCATTGAGTTTTTTACGAATGATGTAACTGAGATGGCCATAAAATGGAAGTTTAATATAATGTGTGTCTAATGTAGGTTCGGGTTGGTTCAACTTAGGGTTGAACTTTTCATTTACAAAATTAGAGATAGTTTTTTCAATCAATTTGAGGGGATAGCCATTATTTTGGAAAAAAGTAGTAAGGAATTTAATTTCATAATCGAAGGCAAACCAATTGGAAGAGAAACTATAGCATCTGTGTAGTAAGGTCTTAATAGTATTGATTTTAAAAAGGTTAGGGATGAATGATACATACTGTATTCCTAAACGAGTAAAAGTAGGTTTTCTGTAGACTGAGGTGGTAAGATAATTATTTTTACGAGTAACTACGATATCTAAAAATGATAGTGATAATGGTTTTCAACTTCATATGTGAACATAATATTTGGGTGCTTAGAATTAAGGTAGTTCAGAAATAAGGGAATATGTTCGGTATTTAAAAAAATACTTTTACAGGTTTAGGAACAGGAGGGAGGGTAAGAAGGGCTGCGGCGGGAGGGGGCAGGGTGGGTAAGAAGGGCTGCGGCGGGAGGAAGCATGGTGGGTAAGAAGGGCTGCGGCAGGAGGGGGCAGGGTGGGTAAAAAGGGCTGCGGCGGGAGAGAGCAGGGTGGGTAAGAAGGGCTGCGGCGGGAGAGGGCAGGGTGGGTAAGAAGGGCTGCGGCGGGAGGGAGCAAGGTGGGTAAGAAGGCTGCGGCGAGAGGGGGCAGGGGGGATAAGAAAGGCTGCGGCGGGACGGAGCAGGGTGTGTAAGAAGGGCTGCGGCGGGAGGGAGCAGGGTGGGTAAGAAGGGCTGCGGCGGGAGGGAGCAGGGTGGGTAAGAAGGGCTGTGGAGGGAGGGAGCGGGGTGGGTAAGAAGGGCTGCAGCGAGAGGGAGCAGGGTGGATAAGAAGGGCTGCGGCGGGAGGGGGCAGGGTGGGTAAGAAGGGCTGCGGCGAGAGGGAGCAGGGTGGGTAAGAAGGGCTGCGGCGGGAGGGAGCAGGGTGGGTAAGAAGGGCTGCGGCGGGAGGGAGCAGGGTGGGTAAGAAGGGCTGCGGCGAGAGGGAGCAGGGTGGGTAAGAAGGGCTGTTGTGGGAGGGAGCTGGGTGGGTAACAAAGGCTGCGGCGAGAGGGAGCAGGATGGGTAAGAAGGGCTGCGGCCAGAGGGAGCAGGGTTGGTAAAAAGGGCTGCGGCGAGAGGGAGCAGGGTGGGTAAGAAGGGCTGTGACGGGAGGGGGCAGGGTGGGTAAGAAGGGCTGCGGCGGGAGGGGACAGGGTGGGTAAGAATGGCTGCGGAGGGAGGGGGCAGGGTGGGTAAGAAGGGCTGTGGCGAGAGGGAGCAGGGTGGGTAAGAAGGGCTGCGGCGGGAGGGGGCAGGGTGGGTAAGAAGGGCTGCGGCGGGAGGGGGCAGGGTGGGTAAGAAGGGCTGCGGCGAGAGGGAGCAGGGTGGGTAAGAAGGGCTGTGGCGGGAGGGGGCAGGGTGGGTAAGAAGGGCTGCGGCGAGAGGGGGCAGGGTGGGTAAGAAGGGCTGATGCGGGAGGGGGCAGGGTGGGTAAGAAGGGCTGCGGCGAGAGGGAGCAGGGTGGGTAAGAAGGGCTGCGGCCAGAGGGAGCAGGGTTGGTAAAAAGGGCTGCGGCGGGAGGGGGCAGGGTGGGTAAGAAGGACTGCGGCGGGAGGGGGCAGGGTGGGTAAGAAGGGCTGCGGCGGGAGGGGGCAGGGTGGGTAAGAAGGGATGCGGAGGGAGGGGGCAGGGTGGGTTGTCAGGAGTATTGGGTTATAATGGACGAGAACCGCGCGGTTGCTACCGCCGTTACTACTTATGTTTTCTGTATTATTTTTTGTTCAGTATGCTGCGCAGTTTTAATCAACTTCCGCATAGCCTTCAAAACTTATATACATATTGTAGAAATGATATAATCCCCTAACCCTGTAGGAGGTTAGGTTAAGGTTCGGGTGAGTTTAATAATCCCGCCAGGGGGCCGAGGGGGAGGTTAGGTTCAGTTCGGTTAAGGTAATAATGGTCCCGGTAGGGCGGTGCAGAGCTAGGGTCTCTGTATAATAATATTCTAGCAGAGCGGATCACTCGGCGGCTGGCATATTCTATGCACAGCATATTCTATCAGAAAAATATAGTTTCGTCTGAAAATGGGGAGGGTCACTGTAACGAATCTTTCCCATAGCTTTTAAAAGTTGTTAGGTTTGAGGTATTTAGGGTAGATAAAAAATGCGCAGGTGGCCTTAGGGAAATAGTTCTTCCACCGTGTATGCAGTGATATTTGGAAGGGAATTACTCAAAATGTCTAACATATAATGAAATCATAATGGCATTGTCAGTGACGTAACCACAAAGTTGAAAAGGAGAGGGTGGGGTCGGGTGCAAGGTAAATTTTATCTGTGTAACCCATGATTTTGGCATGCGCAGAGAGCCCGTACAGCTAAGGGGGGGTCATGGTCGTTTTGGGGGCATACAGAATGAATATACGACAAAAATTTAGCATATTCTAAATTCAATTTTATGTACTCCGAGTCGCTGAGTTATGATTCAATACTTTCAATAACCTTGTACGTACAACTAAAATTCTAACGGTTACATTTCGATCAAACAACTTTACAACTATAATAGCTATACTAATAATATTAAAATTCAAAATGACGATTTAAACACTGTAGTAGTCTCACTTTTATTACAAACAGGAAAAGACAAGACATATCCAACACAATTTTCTTGCTGATAATTATATTTAGTTGAAATAGTTGAAGCTGATGAGCAGTTATTAGAATAGCAGTGGATGAAATAAGAAAAGTGATATTTTTGAAATACCACTGAGTATAGTACATAAGTAGCTACTTGATTCAGGTATGCATTACTTAAGTTGGATTTTAAACCTGTTTTTGTTGTCAGCTATTATGGAGTATGGGGAATTTAAGTAATCTTACTGAGAACAACAGTGTCACCTAACACACTGGAATGATTAACTAGCAAAGAAGTGCAAAGCAACCAAGACTTGAGCGTGGATTGGAAAGGACCCTACCCATAACTACGTTACGGTTTGTTTACATCGGTGCATTGTGGGGATAAGTCGGGGTCGCCGCGGGTGGACCTACGAAGGGAAAACTATGGCGATGGAAGAATTTCGAGTTATTTTGCGCGAAATTGATATTCCAGGAGCTATATTACTGTGCTCTGTTCTCGCTGACAACACTATAGAGAAGACCTGAGGTAATGGCTGATGTGCAGAGGTTTCTAAACCAAGAAAACAGAGTCATAACAGAGCCTCGTCAAAAGGTAAGCAACTGGTAAGTACGTAATGTGTCCCTACCACTTGCTTACTTCTTTATGAGACTCTGCTGTGACTGTTTTCCTCGTTTAGAACCCTTTACACATCACCCATCACCTCAGGTCTTCTCTATGTTGTCAGCTAGCACGGAAACATAGCACCTGGAATATCAATTTCGCCCAAAACAACTCGAAATTTGTTCATCGTCGTAGTCTTCTCTTTGTAGGTTGTACATATTCATGGTTATGATAGTATTAAAATACCTTATTAATTGAGTTCCTTTTGTTGTCTTACCTCATAATAAGTAGTGGTACATCATGGTTTAAGTGTTACTTGACAAGCCAATGAATACTCTTGAGGGTTACCGGTCATTTCGCTCACACGTCAATTCCCCCACAAGACATTTCGCTCACATGTAAGAGTCAATTCGCCCACATGTAAGAGTCAATTCGCCCACTCTAAAGTCAAATCGCCCACACTATCCATGTCACGGAGTCATGTAACTATATCTTCCTCTGGCAGAAATGGAATGAACCACCAGTAGCCTTGGGCGAAATGACGGTAAATTTCTAGTGTTTGCCCATACTCTCCCACTTCCCCCAAACAAGTTTGGGGACCTGTGGAAATGCGGGGTTTTCGGGTGGGGAACAAATTATGCGTCGGAAACACGTAATTAAAGAGTTGCGTAGGGGGGGTCAAATTCCCTAGATCTAGGGTAATTTCCTTATATCTAGAGAAAATTGCCTAACCAAAATAAACCTAACCTAACCAAAATTAACCTACCGTAGCAGGGGGCTTGACCCACCGATAACCTAACCTAACCAAATCTAACCTAAGCTAACGTAACCTAACCAAATCTAACCTATCCTAACCTAACCAAATCTAACCTAACCTAACATGACCAAATCTAACCTAAACTCCCCAAATGTAACCTACCCTAGCCTAAACAAATCTAACCTAACCTCCTAGCGGGGGGTTGGGGGGTTCTCGACACACTAAACAAATATAACCTAACCTCCTAGTTCCTAGACTCCATAGTGTGGGCGAAATGACTCCATAGTGTGGGCGAATTGACCTGTGGGCAAAATGACTCCATGGTGTGGCGAAATGGCATGTGGGCGAAATGACCGGATACTCTCTTGACTCTTGAGTCTATACCAACATCACCAACCTTTGCTTTGATTTATCTTATTACTCCATCCATAAACAAGTTGCATAACCACGGCGACATTACCCATCCTTGCCTCATGGTACCTGGTCCTGTGGTCTACTGAAATTTTCATCCTACACAAATCGGAAAAACTCGCCGACGGTAATGGTTAGGTTAAATTTTGCCTTGATTTATCTTATTACTCCATCCATAAACAAGTTGCATAACCACGGTGACATTATCCATCCTTGCCTCATGGTACCTGGTACTCTCGTCTACCGAAATGCTCGTCCCTACACAAATCGAGAAAACTCGCCGACGGTAATGGCTAGGTTAGGTTACCGTCAGGTAACCTAAGGTTACCTAATCTAACGGTAACCTAAGGTAACCTAAGCTGTGGTAAATGTGGTATCATTCCAGGGCTGTGATTAGCTAGATTGGCAATGTTGTTACCAGGTTGGCTTATATTTAGCTTCATTGAGTCATCATGTACTCCACAGTGATGAGGCAACCTGTATGGTAAAATCATAATTGGAAGAGTACAAAAAATTACAAATGGCAAGGTCAGTGAGGAGTAAGGCAGATTTAGAACTGGGAAAGGTTGTATAGATCAGATCTTAGATATGCGAATGATAATTAAGACAATGCTAGCAAAATACAAGAAGATATATTGAAGATGTATTCATGACAAAATTCATGGATATAGAGAAAGCATAGATAAATATCTAGATGAACACCGAACTCACTTCGGTGGACGAAATAATTTTTTCTGGTGTGTTTTTATTTTTTTTTAATGAATCTGCTAACCGTTTCTGTCGGATTTTTTTAATTTTTTTAATTTCGCAAAAATTAAAGAAAAAAAATTGAACCTAAACCTAACCTAACCTTTACCTATACCTAACCTAACCCATACCTAACTTATACCAAACCTAACCTTTACCTAACTATAAAAAAACAAAAAAACAACTAACCTTTACTTAAAAAAAAGAAAAACAAAAAGAAGGCGACAGAAACGGTGAGCAGATTCATTCAACACACATAAAAACACACCAGAAAAAAATGGTTTCGTCCACCAAAGTGAGTTTGGTGTTCACCTGGACTAATACCAAAGCCTATGACAGAGTAGACTGGGAGGGAATGTGGGATGTATTGAAAGGTGTGTATAGAGTGGCGTATGTATGTATAACTAATAAGCTTTTATCTGTGATTATCGGCGAGTTTTCCCGCTCTGTGTAGGGACGAGCATTTCGGTAGACGAGAGTACCAGGTACCATGAGGCAAGCATGGGTAGTGTCACCGTGGTTATGCAACTTGTTTATGGATGGAGTAATAAGATAAATCAAAGCAAAATCTAACCTAACCATTACCGTCGGCGAGTTTAACCGATTTATGTAGGGCCTAAAATTTCGGTAGACGACAGTACCAGGTACCATGAGGCAAGGATGGGTAATGTCACCGTGGTTATGCAACATGTTTATGGATGGAGTAATAAGATAAATCAAAGCAAAGGTTGGTGATGTTGGTATAGACTCAAGAGTATTCATTGGCTCGTCAAGTAACACTTAAACCATGATATACCACTACTTATTATGAGGAAAGACGACAAAAGGAACTCAATTAATAAGGTATTTTAATACTATCATAACCATGAATATGTACAACCTACAAAGAGAAGACTATGACGATGAAAAAATTTCGAGTTGTTTTGGGCGAAATTGATATTCCAGGTGCTATATTTCCGTGCTCGCTGACAACATAGAGAAGACCTGAGGTGATGGGTGATGTGTAAAGGCTTCTAAACGAGGAAAACAGTCACAGCAGAGTCTCATAAAGAAGTAAGCAAGTGGTAGGGACACATTACTTACCTACCAGTTGCTTACCTTTTGACGATGCTCTGTTATGACTCTGTTTTCTTGGTTTAGAAGCCTCTGCACATCAGCTATTACCTCAGGTCTTCTCTATAGTGTTGTCAGCGAGAAAAGAGCACAATAATATAGCACCTGGAGTATCAATTTCGCGTAAAATAACTCGAAATTCTTCCATCGCCGTAGCTTTCCCTTCGTAGGTCCACCCGCGGCGACCCCGACTTATCCCCACAATGCACCAATGTAAACAAACATTGACGTAGTTATGTCTGGGGCCCATTGCTACAGTCCTATTGGTGGGTCTGGAATGTTGTGGTTCAATCTCCTCACAGAGCTGCAGGATCTCATGGCAGGGTAGGTGGTAATACGGTAGGACCGGTAGGTGGTGGTTGTCACTGACATCTAGACTCTAGAGGATCAGCCGATCTCTGAAGACCCTTTACATGTGCAGCCTGTCATGTTCTATTGCCCTCAAGAATTCCATGATAGCTGAAAAAAGTTATTTTGGGGGGATAGGAATGGTTTGATGTGGTAATGGTTATGAAATTATAAAAGAAAACTAGAATGCAAATTATTATATTTTAGAATATTTCAATATCCTAAATTTCTAATTATCACCCACTTTATAACCCTATCTAAGATGTCTCCTACATTGCTTAATTAACCTAAAACACTTAAAAGCCATTAACATTGTAGGAATATTCACTATAGCTACAGTAAACCATGGATAAAACCAACCAATTGGCGGGAAGGGTCGACCCACTTGTTGCCAGCCCCACCACACACCATACCTTCCTGCCACCTGTTGCCAGCCCCACCACACACCATACCTTCCTGCCACCTGTTGCCAGCCCCACCACACACCATACCTCCCTGCCACCTGTTGCCAGCCCCACCACACACCACCATGAACTATGAAACATCAAAACAGGACGTAAAATGACGACACAATTATCGACGTCACGGACACAAACACTGTGCCGAGGTTACCGGTCATTTCGCCCACACGTCAATTCGCCCAGAAGACATTTCGCCCACATGTAAGAGTCAATTCGCCCACTCTAAAGTCAATTCGCCCACACGATCCTTCTCACGGAGTCATGTAACTATATCTTCCTCTGGCAGAAATGGAATGAACCACTAGTAACCTTGGGCGAAATGACGGTAAATTTCTAGTGTTTGCTACTCTACCACTACTCCCAAACAAGTTTGGGGACCTGTGGGAATGCGGGGTTTTCGGGTGGGGAACAAATTATGCATCGGAAACACGTAATTAAAGAGTTGTGTAGGGGGGGGGGGTAAGATTTCCTACATCTAGGGTAATTTCCTTATATATAAAGAAAATTGCCTAACCAAAATAAACCTAACCTAACCAAAATTAACGTACCCTAGCAGGGGGCTTGACCCACCGATAACCTAACCTAACCAAATCTAGCCTAAGCTAACCTAACCTAACCAAATCTAACCTATCCTAACCTAACCAAATCTAACTTAACCTAACCTAACCAAAACTAACCTAACCTAGCCTAACCAAATCTAACCTAAACTACCCATATCTAACCTAACCTAACCTAACCTAAACAAATCTAACCTAACCTCCTAGCGGGGGATTGGGGGGTTCTCGACTCACTAAACAAATATAACCTAACTTCCTAGCTCCTAGACTCCATAGTGTGGGCGAAATGACTCCATAGTGTGGGCGAATTGACCTGTGGGCGAAATTACTACATGGTGTGGCGAAATGGCATGTGGGCGAAATGACCGGATACCCTGTGCCGATGAGTGACGCTCATACCACGGCCTCTTGCACTTATTTCGGTTATTAGTATACATTTCCCTACTCTTGCAACAATATAAATACAATACAAATTAGTATTCACTATCAGAACTTACCTATATAAGTAGCTATGATGATGAAATCAGCTACAGGAGACGGTGTTCCTTCCCGCTGAAATGTCTGGTAAATCTTCTGGTAAGCCGCTACTAGACACAGGGACCACTCGTAGGTTACCAGGATATTTTCAATATCGTAAGTGTTTGCTGAATAGGGTCGTGCCATGTGCGCGGAGGTACGAGGAAATTTACCAGAGTTTTACCTCGTAAATGGTTTGCTGAATCCATCCCCTGGGCTGCAAGATCTCTCTTGCGTTTTTCAGCCTTCTTCTTCACTGTCTTCTGGTCCACCCCCGCAAGACTTGACGACATCCGGTCTTCTCTCTGCGAGGTGAGAAAATCCTTGTCCTCCTGAGGGACTTTGGAGGAGGCTAGCGCGGAGGAGTGAGCCACGTCAAATACGTCTTCTAAATCTGACTTGAACATTTCCTCCTTGTAGCGATAACCCTCTTGCGGCTTTGTCCTGTTCTTCTTGAGAGCGTCATAGGTGTCGATCAACTTCGCCAGCTTCTCCCCTGCGAACTTCTTGGTGGTAGTTGGTAGGTTGGCCTTCTTCCAGATGGGCCAGATGGCTTGCACCACCAGGCGAATGCTCTCCGACTTGGTCTTCCGTCCCTCTTGGTGGTGGTGGAAGTAAAGCAGCAGACACTGCTCTTTCAATGGAAGTCGCGGACAAACAATCTCTGCAATTGGGGCCTTGTCCAGCAACCACAACTGGTTTCTAGCTCTAGTCGCCATCACCTGCGCAAACGAATAACATTTTGTATAAGTGAAAAAAAAGTGGCCAACTTGAGTGACCCCTCAAAATCCTCCTACAGCTGTCAAATTGTGTGTGAACTATCATTTATAGAGGTGTAATACGGGCAAGAGTCACGCCGACCCGAAATCTTCAATTTGTATATTTGAGACACCCTACTACGCAACCAATGTCCTGGTTAGGTTAGTGGGTATTATTTTACACACTCTGTGCCTGATCTCAAATCTAGGTAAAGATGCATTGCGTATGGATTTGGTAAAGTGTAAATTTTTGTTTATGCCACACCCCGAAAGTGCAGAAATAAGTATAATAAAAAAATAAAAAAATATCGTAAATGACCAAAGTTTTGGATACTATAAGGATTACTAAATAAACATTTATCTCTCAACTTCACAGGATTTGTGCAATGCAACTAGTTTTAGTATTTATAAAATAGTTTAGACAGCTTTTCATCCATTATGATTTGCACCAACATTCTTTGTATTGTGGTCTATTATATGGTCTTTGTATTGTGTTCTATATTGTATTGTATGGTGTAATTGAGGTGATTGCAGGTTGAACAATCTCTTCTATGAAGATTATTGGCCAAAGATTTATGTAAAGTTATGACAGTGCATCGGATCATGAAAATCTAATCTTAGTTTTCTTTTTCAGAGCAACTTGTGATCAAGGCCTTTTAGGTGATGAAGAAGGCACCAACATGTGAGCATGGCACATGGTCTTCATCCCAAGATGTTTGTATCTTTAATGAAACGGAAGAGGACACCAGTGGCCTGCTGTACAGGACAGCCCCCTGCACATCTGACAGATGGTGGGAATTCTATTATTTATCCGATTTGCTATGGGTTGAGACTTAACACCTCTGGTTGTATAAATTCTCTGTGGTTTAGGTAAACCTGATTATGTTCTGATGCATTTCGGTTATCTATTTTCCTTAACCTAACCTAACCTAATTTACAGAGATTGATAGACTTTCAAGCTACATTTTCCTTCTTCTTTCTGTTTAACGTCAGATTTTTCCATAATGTCTTATGAGGTTAGACGATCGATTATACTTATCCAATTTTATCCTCCGCTTTCATCATTTAGATTTGCAGCATCTCAATATTCATGACTTGTTACATATAGTACATAATGTAGTTCATGAATGGTGCGTGAGCAGGATGACAGCTCCCATAAGAGCCATAAGAGTCTTTCCTGTTATAACTATACGTTATGAGTAAAATTGATATATAGCTATATATATATATATATATATATGTATTTAATTTATATATATACCTATATATATATATATATATATATATAATTATATATATATATATATATATAATATATATATATATATATATATATATTAATATATATATATATATCTATATATATATATATATATATATATATATATATATTATATATTATATATTATATATATATATATATATATATATATAATATATATATATATATATATATATATTATATATTATATATTATATATATATATATCTATATATATGTAAAAAAAAAAATCTTCGATCTATTATTTATTCATTCATGTATTTATTTGTCTATTTATTTCGTTATTTGTCTGTTCATTGATAGACATTTTACCACATTTGTCTGGACTTTTTTTCCACTTTTGTAACAATACAGTGATTATATTCTGATGAAATATACATTTATATACATAATTTTTGTTGTTTCATTTACAGTATTTATACATGTAGCAGCCTGATGGTGTATTAGGGCACACATTGTGAATTGGATTGCTGACTGCCAGTGCCAGACTGCCTCAACCACAGGCAAGACTGATATACTGCACCCGAGACTGATGATTATGGCTTGATTTGAAGTAAAAGCGAATTTTTTATTCTTTGTTGCACTATATTGGTCCTTAGCTCATACTATAAGAATTCAAATCCCATTCAATCCTGGCAACAGGTTATTCCATTCACAAACCTGTGTTCATTTAAAAGTGTGGCGGTGTAGCGCGCCGACTAGCTACCCTGCCCGGATAGCTACCCTGCCACGACTACGCACACGCTGCATATGACGTCACACAGGAAAGCCTTGGCCACGCCTCCAGGACCAGAATATTATCATCAGATTCGCTTATTTAACCTAAATAACTCTACAAAACTTAACCCAAACCTATCTTAATCTAACCAAACCTAAATCAAATTTACACCAAGCCTTAACTTAACCTAAATTTAACCTAATCAAACTTAAGTAACCTAATATACCTTGCTATTAATATATAAAAATAAATGGTTAAATTTTGGTTATGTTAAGGTTTGGTTTAGGTTTGATTTAGGTTTGGTTAAACTTGGGATAGGTTTGGAGTTAAAGTTTTGTAGACATATATATATTTAGGTTAAATAAGCAAATCTGATGATAATGTTCTGATCCGGGAGGCGTGGCCAATGTCTTCCTGTGTGACGTCATTTGCCGCGCGTGCGTAGTCGTGGCAGGGTAGCTAGTCGGCGCGCTACACCGGCATTAGGAACGGTAAAACGATTCAGCTGCTTTGTCGGCCCGCTTATGGCACTATTCAGCTGCTATATTGGCCCGCTTGTGACACTATTTGGATGCTAAATCGGCCTGCTTGTGGCACTATTCAAATGCTAAGTCGGCCTGTTTGTGGCACCATTCAAATGCTAAGTCGGCCTCCTTGTGGCACTATTCAGTTGCTATGTTGGCCCGCTTGTGACACTATTTGGATGCTAAATCGGCCTGCTTGTGGCACGATTCAGTTGCTGTATTAGCCCGCTTGTGGCACGATTTAGATGCTATGTTGGCCCGTTTGTGGCAATAGTTTGGTTACGGATTACCGACACAGATCTGATTCTGGCCCGTAACGTAACCGACACAGGCCCGGGGTGCAAACGTATGTACGCAAGTTGTCGGTCCGCAGCCAGGCCGGCAATCATGCCGGTTTGCCGACTCAATGCCAATATGGCCGTTTGTGATTTGCCGACACTGATTTGATGCCGGCCCGTCATAACCATGTTTGCTGGGTTGTAGCTTCCTTATTTTTTTATGTTCTTATGTTCTTATGCGTATCCTTTGTAGATATCGTAAATTACTTGGTGTTTACCACAAGTTTTGCCACTCAAGAAGAAATGAAGGCAATGAAGAGCCTCCTGTCAAACTAAATATTCATTGATACGATGGTCCAGGAGGTGCTGTCTGCTACAATTAATGGCAAAGCGCTGCTGCGTGGTAAGGCATGATGTACTACTTGTTTTACATATCAAACCCTAATCTAACACGCTTTTGTTTGGTATCTCACCATCACGTAAGCCTTAGGACACAATGACTTGCCACCCAAAGGGGGCTACAGCCACCAAGTAGACCGCACGCTATAGTAGCATCCTATTATTATTATCATTATAATTTTCATCATTATTATCATTATTATTCTCATCATTATTACTATTATTGTTATTATCATTATATTTATCATTACACACACACACACACACACACACACACACACACACACCACACACACACACACACACACACACACACACACACACACACTTCGACAGAGAGAGTGAGAGTGAGAGATAGAGAGAGAGAGAGAAAGAGAGAGAGAGGGGAGGGAAGGTGTCAAACCCAAAGAGGTGAACAACAAAGACCAAGACCCTTATTGGTGAAGCTAAAGAGTGCAAAGGTCAAGTGGGAAATAGTAAAGTACGCAAGAAACCTCAGAAACGCACGGAGGGAGGTACTTAGAAAGGTGATCATTGCACCAGACCTAACAAGAGCACAGAGAGAGAAAAACAAAGAACTCAGAGAGGAGATGAAGAGAAGAAGAGATGCCGGAGAAACTGGATTATATATTAAGAAGGAAGCAATATATAAAAACAAAATTTAAGAAGTAAGACAAGAAAAGAGATACAAAAATTTAAAGAAGACAAAAAGAATAAAGAGACAAGTAAGTGTCTAAAAATAAAATGTTTCAAATATACAAGGACTAACAAATGTGAAGATATCTGAGGTGGAAAATCTTATAGATAAGAACACAATAATGTGCCTTACTGAGACTCAGCTCAAGGTAGATAAAATAAGAATATCAGATCATTTAGGGTACATTAGTAGTATGAGAGATGAAAAGGAGAAAAAAGGAGGATGTCTAATGATTCAAACTAGAAAAGAGGATGCCATAGAAATTATAAGAAGTGAGAGCAAAAAATAAAGATATACTACACGCAATATGTACAGTGGAAGGGTATAGTTTCCATATGTTTATATAGTAATGATAAAGAAGATAAAAAGAAGAGATTGAGTATGAAACGGGAGATGGAGAAACTAATGAAAGAAAAGGAAGAAGAAAGATTTATGGTTATTGGAGACTTTAAAAGTCATGTGAGATTCTTGGGACCACAGAAGTTAGATGAAGGAGGAAATATGGTGATCAACTGGATGGAAGAGTTTGGAGTAATACTACTTTACAATGATATACAGTGTAAAGGAACATATACAAGGGAAACTGGAGGAAAAATGACCGTAATAGATAACGCAATGGTGAATGAAAAGCTATATGAGAAATATGTTGATATGGAAATAGATGAGGAAAAAGGAAAAACTGATATATCGGATCATAACATATTACAAGTACAACTGATCGGAGAAGAGGAGAGAGGAAGGCTGGGAGAGGAGAGAGGAGTGGAATACTATAAGAAAGATGAAGAACCCTTATTGATATTTATAAGGGAAGTAGAAAAGAGATTTTTAGAAGAACAGGACATGAATATAGAAAAGTTAGAAGCAATTATGAAAGAAATTGCTGAGAAAAAATTGAAAGGAATGAATACAAGAAAGGAGAGACTAAATAAGGAAGATAAGGAGCCACCATGGATTACAGAAAAAATAAAGAGGGAAATCAAGACCAGGAAGGCACTCAACAGACAGAGGAGGAACACTACTGAGGCAAACAGCAAGGAGATGTTATGGGAGAGTTATCAAGGAAAAAAGAAACAAGTACAATTGTTGATAAAGAATGAAATGTTCAAACATGAAGAGAGGACAACACGGGAAATTAGAGAAAACAGGAATCCAGGGAGTAAACTCTGGGAGAACATAAACAAATTAAAGGGAAAGGAAATAAACAAGACAGAAGATATAGAGGTATACAAGGAAGGCAAAAGACTACCACCACAGGAGGCCGGAAGAGGAAATAATTCGATACTGGGAGAGTATATATAAACGAAATGAAAACAGGTTACAGATGATCTGGAATGGAGAAGAAAGGGAAAGGTATGAAAGGCTAATGGAGGAAGAGGAAGATGATGTACAGAACCTACTGAGAGAACACATGGATATGGCATACACAGTTGAAATCAAATGTAAATTAATGAAATTAACGGAAATATGTAAAGAGGATATAGTTAAACATACAAAAAGCATAAAAAATGGTAAAGCAGCAGGACCTGACAAGATCAGACCAGAGTTAGTAAAAGCATTGAGTAAAAGCAGGATTTGTAGAGACAACTAAAAGAAATGTTTTAATAAAATACTAAATAGTGGGAAAATACCAAAAAGTTGGAAAGAATCAAATACAGTATTGATCCCAAAGGAGAGTAAACCAGAAGTGAACGATTTAAGACCCATATCTCTGACAAACCAAATGTATAAGCTGTTTATGAAAATTTTGAAAGAAAAACTGGAAGAACACTTAAAGCTTAATGGAGAGGGCAAAGAAGAGCAAGCAGGATTTACAAAGGGAAGGAGACTGGAGGACAACCTATATTTACTACAACACTACATCAACAACGCATACAAGCACAAAAAAAAATTATTTTGGCAGCATTGACATCAGAAAACCCTATGTTTCGTGAAAAAGATAATTTAAATTGCTACTTAAATGAAATATAAATTGACAGCGATATGAAAGTGTAAAAATATTATGAAAAAGATAAAACTAAAATCAAATGAGGATGGATAAAGAAAAGAGAAGAAATAAGCAGTGGCATTAAAAAAGGGTTTGCCAGGGGAAACCACACTTTTAAAATCAAACCTCATGATCAAGAAAAATTTGGTAGAAAGGGATTAGGATACATATATAAAGAATAAATTAAATCGCTTTTTTTTTGGGGATGATGGCTTACAACTATCAAGTCGTTGGAAGCGCCCCAAAAAACCTGAAACCTGAGGCAAATTATGAAATGGGGCCTGGAACTAAAAAGGAGAAAAGAACTTCATATTGTTTAACGTTAAAGAAAAAATAACAGATATAGAAGGCGTGCGGGGAGGGGACCAAAATACAGTACCTGGGAGTAGAAATAAAACACAGAAAACTTTTTCAAGAACCCAATAAAAAAACTCATTAAAAAAGGCAAAAAAATTAGAAAACATGACGTTACATATTTTGAAGACCTGCAATAGACTGGGAAATAATTTTGAAGAGCTGCAATAGCAACTGTTTAAAAACCTATTTGGAAGTCAGAAAACATTCCCATCTATATTAAGGGAAAAGGGTTTAAAAAATTACAACAAAGGGGAGATGGAAAAATACAAGGAATAGAAACCAGTGCACAGGACAATTCTGGGAGCAAGAGGCTAGCGACACTGTCAGGCGAGAGGGGAATAGGAGCATCTCTGGGGCAAGACAAGAAAACGAAGGCAAGGTTGGGATATGTCAAAAGGGGTGATGAAGGGAAAAAAGAAATGAAATTGATAAAAGAGTAATGGAGGAAAAAAAAGAGGATCAAAACATAAACGGATGCAAAATTGCAATCTATAGAAGGGAAAAAGGAAGTAGCTTGGGAAAATTTGGGGAAATAAAGAGAAAATTGAAAAAAAGAAAGGCATGGTACAAACTGGAAGGAAAAAATGGAGAAAAAAACAAAGCCTGGTTATATATAGGAATATAAGAAACAAATGGAAAATGGAAAAATTTGATAAAAGGGAGAGTCAACTTCTCTTTTAAACTCAGAACTAAAAGCCTTTTAACTGAAGGCGAAGGAGAAACACAGTGGCGACACAAAGTGCCCATGTTGGGGCACGAATGAAGACTAGAACCTTTTTACTACAATACCCGGCTCCTATGGAAATAATAATTCAGGAAGTACAGCAGCCGTTATAAGAAAAAATAAAATGAAATAAAAGGAAAAATATTATTTAAACTTTGAAAACCCACTAGAAACGAATTTACCAGAGATGTCTTGTTCACCTACTGGAGGAGAGAGGAAAAAAATTAAAAGAATGAACACCCACAGTAACACCACAAGCAACAAAGGAATCAATTGCCCGTAAAACCAACGCGGGGGGCCGTTTATAACCTATACCCTAAACACCATCGGATCGGACCCCCCTCCCCCTGTGTATCCCTTCTCTTCTGGCTCGATGGAATGGATTGGCTGATAAAGAAAAGGGGTACTGAGAGACCAGCAAAATCGGGAATCAGCTTCATGCCGTCAAGGCGGCTGGAACACTACATGATGGTGGACGAAAGAAGAGGAAAAAATCGAACCAGTGAAATCGATTACCCACGACTTTATTGGTAAAGTGTACGTACAACTAGACTGACCTGAATTATTATTTTATTAACAACATAACTAGAGAGAGAAACAAGCTCCTTCTCTCCATGGCGCAGTAACGCAATATAATCTTAAAAAAACTACCACAATCTCCGATACGGTTATTTACAAGTCTATGGAGGCCAACTGGCTGTGGCTAACAGGGTGGCTGTTAATGCGTTTTCCTTAGTTAGTTTTCTTTTGAATGTGTTTACTTGGTTTACATTTTATCTTTAAGGACGCAATTTACCCCTTCATTTAAAAAAAAATTAAGATAGGTGTTTGATTTTTTTGTATATTTTTTTTAACCAGATGACGGAGTCCATTCCAATCATCTACTACCATTTTGTGAATCAGTTTATCCGTATTTCATTTATAATTCTACATTTTTCCAGTTTGAATCCGTTACTTCTTTCTTGTTCTACCCTGATAACTAATTTATCGTAAGAACTTGTCCTACATCTCCTTTATATATCCCTCTAACCACTTAAATACTTCAGATCAGATCGCCCCTTACTCTACGCCTCTCGAGTGAGTGTAAATTTAGTCATCAATCTCCTCTCATCAATTCATCAATCTCCTCTCATAACTAAAGTTACGCATCCTCTGTATCATTTTGGTCATCCTTCTCTGCACTGATTCTTACAATGCTGCATCCATCCTATAATACAGGAACCAAATTAAAATACATACATTGGACATACCATACATATATACCGGGACGTTAAAAATACATAAACAACTCTGTCAAGACAAGTAATATCGGATAAATTTCCCTATAACATTATCTACGTACTATAAATAACAAAGCCGACTGGGCACCCCTGCCGCTATCTTTTCTCCAGCAGGAAAAGCTTCCCCACGGGTTTACCAAAGGCCACATTTTTTACCCTAGCTAGTAAAATTCGTAGCGCCTCCGTCTGTCCTCCCTCCCTCCCTCCACTCTCTCTCTCTCTCTCCTCTCTTCTCTCTCTCTCTCTCTCTCCTCTCTCATCTCTCTCTCTCCTCTCTCTTTCTCTCTCTCTCTCTCTATCTTCCTTCTCTCTCTCTCTCTCTCTCTCTCTCTCTCATCTCCTCTCTCTCTCTCTCTCTCCTCTCTCCTCTCCTCTCTCCTCTCTCTCTCTCTCCTCCTCTCTCTCGTCATCTCCCTCTCTCTCTCTCTCTCTCTCTCTCTCTCTCTCTCTCTCTCTCTCTCTCACAAACACGTAATATTGGAAATTTATTATATTCGTAATACATAGATATTATTTCAGCAAGATTAGAAAGTGAGAGAGAGAGAGGAGAGAGAGAGAGAGAGAGAGAGAGAGAGAGAGAGAGAGAGAGAGAGAGAGAGAGAGAGAGAGGAGAGAGAGAGAGAGGCGAGCGAGCGAGCGAGGCGAGCGAGAGAGAGAGAGAGAGAGAGAGAGAGAGAGAGAGAGAGAGAGAGAGAGAAGAGAGAGAGAGAGAGAGAGAGAGAGAGAGAGAGAGAGAGAGAGAGAGAGAGAGGAGGACGAGACGAGATAAGGATTTGAGGGTCAGATCAGGTCAGCTGTGACCTCTCTCTCTCTCTCTCTCTCTCTCTCTCTCTCTCTCTCTCTCTTCCTCTCTCTCTCATCTTTCTCTCTCTCTCTGAATAGTTGGTGCTACTTTAGTATGCGTTCTACCGTTCTGTTTCTACCGTAGTATGCGTTCTACCGGCTGTTTTTAATTTAGTATGAGGTCTACCGCGCTACCACGCTATACTGTGGGTTTAATGGATTATTTCTATCGGAGAATACCATTTGCTTAATTATTAATCAATTTATTAATGAACAATAACATGACTTTGCTATTTCTAATACAATAGTATATCATGCATAAACAATTAGCGGTATACATTACGAATATCGTTCAAAAATGCTATCAACAAATCAGGTTCATCTTTTCTGAGCACTTTCCAGCAAAAAATATTAAGGTGTGACTGAAACAGTTCCTTGTTAACACCTCTCATGTTCTTTAAAATACGTGTTTTGGCATTCAACCACGATCGTTCTATGCCTTGAGTGTTTGCTCCTGTTACTGGATCCACGTAATTTTCAAAGAAAACACCAGTTCTAAGATTTCACACAAACTCAGCTTGCTGTTTAATTTGTTGTTCATATCCGTATAATGGAAGAATGTATTCCCTTGCCAAACAGAACGTGTCAGATGGCACCCTTTACGTGGACAATGAAGTACAGACCAGGACAGGTAGTACAGGCCAGGGGCCAGATCCAGCAAACACATACGCCGGCGTATGTCAGCGTAAGTCTGAGATACTCCTCTTTCGAAAACTTTCTTGGATCAGGAGCTACATCTGCGCCAAATCGATGACGTCACAAGGCCAGACTTTACGCCTAGGCGCAGTCTGCGCCCGCCCTCCCTGTCTGGATCCAGCAAGCGTACTTACTCCATTTCCGTGACGTCACAGGGCCAATATTATGGCGTAGACTTATACCACCTCATCGAGGAGGTGTAGCCCCGTCGTATCTCATATATATATAAATTAAACGTCATTTATCTTTCCTAATAGACGTTACCACCGAGGTAAGGATTTAAATATAAGCCTATTGGTAGCCGGCAGCGGCGTGTGTTTACAAATGTTTAGGAGATACAAGCCTTGGTAGGGAGGCCGCCTCGGCCGTAGGGACTTGAGTACCTTAATATACATATAGATACCTTAGTAGGGACTGCCTTCGGTGTTTTTGTTGTATTAATTCGTTATTGGGCAGCACCAGTTTTTTAGACCACCAGCGCAGTCCTGTGAGCAGAACCCCTTAGACAAAACCCCCTAAGCTAAAGTGCGAAAAGGACAAAACCCCCTCTGTTTAATAACATTAAAATCTCTCATAATAGTAATATTAATAATAATAATAATAATAATAATAATAATAGATATAAATATATTGATAATACTAGTAATAAGAACAATAATACGAATACGAAAATAGAGAGGAATGATGATAAGAACATGATGATCTCAGACAAAGATAAGGCAAGGCAAAGTGTGTGGTTTGTGTGTCCGTGAGCGAACAGAGCAGGTCACCCTTCTTAATCCAGTTCAAGGTAATCAAATTTCGGATTAGAAAATCCAGTGAACTTCCC
>JACEEZ010021924.1:0-17788 GCA_016584305.1 Chionoecetes opilio | reverse complement strand
AGAGAAGAAGAGAGAGAAAAGGAGAGACTAGATCGAATACTTTTTCGGCGGAGGACGATTCGCGCGAATACTTTTTCGAGCGGAGGACGATTAGACCGAATACTTTTTGGGAGCGGAGGACGATTAGACCGAATACTTTTTCGGGGCGGAGGACGATTAGCCCGAATATTTTTTCGAGCGGAGGACGATTAGACCGAATATTTTTTCGAGCGGAGGACGATTAGACCGAATATTTTTTCGGGGCGGGGACGATTAGACCGAATACTTTTTCGAGCGGAGGACGATTAGCCCGAATATTTTTTCGAGCGGAGGACGATTAGACCGAATACTTTTTCGACGGAGGACGTTTAGACCGAATACTTTTCGAGCGGAGGACGATTAACCAAAATATTTTTTTCGAGCGGGGGGACAATTCGAGCGAATACTTTTTCGAGCGAATACTTTTTCGCACGGCGGACGATTCGAGCGAATACTTTTTTCGAGCGGCGGACGATTAGAGCGAATACTTTTCGGGGCGGAGGACGATTCGAGCGAATAATTTTTCGAGCGGAGGACGATTCGAGCGAAAAATTTTTCGACGGAGGACGATTCGAGCAAATACTTTTTCGAGCGGAGGACGATTCGAGCGAAATTTTTTCGACGGGGACGTTTCGAGAGAATATTTTTTCGAGCGGAGGAAGATTCGAGCGAATACTTTTTCGAGCGGAGGACGATTCGAGCGAATACTTTTTCGAGCGGAGGACGATTCGAGCGATTACTTTTTCGAGCGGAGGACGATTCGAGCGAATACTTTTTCGAGCGGAGGACGATTAGACCGAATACTTTTCGAGGGGTGGCGATTCGAGCGAATACTTTTTCGAGCGGAGGACGATTAGACCAAATACTTTTCGAGCGGAGGACGATTAAAACCGAATACTTGTTCGAGCGGAGGACAATTCGAGCGAATACTTTTTCGAGCGGAGGACGATTAGACCGAATACTTTTTCGAGCGGAGGACGATTCGAGCGAATACTTTTGAGCGGGGGGACGATTCGAGCGAATACTTTTTCGAGCGGAGGACGATTCAAGCGAATACTTTTTCGAGCGTAGGACGATTCGAGCGAATATTTTTTCGAGCGGAGGACCAAATTTAGTTTGCTTTAGTTTGCCTACGGACAATTTGCCTAAGTATAAATTGTGTGTTTAGCTTTTTAGATAATATAGGATTATTTTATTACTTTAAATTTTTTAGATGTTCACTTTTAACAATTTTTAGTATATTAATTTATAAATTATTTTAGCCTGATGATGCCAAGTGTCTTTGGCGAAACGTTGCACGTGCATAAAAAAACTCAAGAATGACGAGTGTCTTTGCCACCCTGAAAAATATCAGTATATATAAATATATATATATAAATATATATACAAATATATATATATATATATAAAATATTATATATATATATAATATATATATTATATATATATATATATATATATATATTTTATATTATATATATATATTATAATATATATATATATATATATATATTATTATATATATCTATATATATATATAGTGTTTGTGTGTGTGTGTGTGTGTGTGTGTGTGTGTGTGTGTGTGTGGTGTTTGCGTTTTGTGTGGTGTGTTTTGAAATTAATTTCTTGGCTATTATCATTATTATTATTATCTTTAAATTTTTATTTTATTATTATTATTATATTATTTGAAAATATAACAGTACTATTAATTTTATCAATTTTTTTATCATCATCTTTACTATTATCACTGTCGGTACGTAGATGATGTAGGAATAATCCTAAAAAATGTGTCAATATCATACTCGTTCCCAGTTTTCCCCCAAAAGCTGCTTCACGGGAAAAAAAAATTTTTACCCCAACATTTTTTCATCAGTCCGGGTTGTCCTTCCCACGTGCCCCCCTGTCAAAGTACTCATAGCATTGTTTTTTACTACTCTTTGATCATTAATATTGTCATATTGATATATTTTTTTGTACTATTTTATAGTTTTATTATTATGACTTTTTTTCAAAATTATAGTCATTGAATTATTTTTTTTATTATTTTTTTTTGTTATTCATATTTCATTATTTTTTTATCATCCAAATACCTTTATTATCATTTAAATCGCCCATCCCCATTTGCTGTGATCCGTTTAAGCTTCCAGCTCCAAGATTATTTGCGATAGATTTGTCAAACATTTCCAAAGGGTATACCCCCGCGAGCGAGCTTCATGTTAAAGCGAAGGGGCCCAGCTTTTAAAATTTTAAAAACTTTTACAATTCTTTCCCCGTTTTCTCTTGACTCACGCCCCCCCAGTTTTTTAATTACCCCCCCCCTAAGGGCGCGCCTCCCAGGTGAAAACCGCTGGCCTAGTAAATTACCTATATAAAAAAAATGCCTAAATCGTCTAGTTTTGTTGTACGGTAGCATATCCTTTTAGCACAGTAAACTATTTTAGCACTATTGCTATTAAAAGTGTTAAGCCCCGCCCCTCTCTGAGGGGAAGTGCAGCGGAGGCTCAACGGGGGGTCGGTGTTTCTGTTTTAGCGGCCCCCCCAAACCCGCTACGGTTCTATCCAATCGGCCGTGACGTGGCAATGACAAATAACCCCCACCCCTACCCGAAGGTGCCAATTAGGCATATCTCCTTTGAAAGGGAAACGGGGCAGTGCCCCTGGCTTCGAAGATACGGGAGCTTACCTCCCCGCTGGGAAACGCCCCGGGATTGGGGGGGGCGACCCTCCCCCCGTCCCCCCCCCGGGGCCCTAGCTTTTCATATACCCCAGGAACATCCATTAATCGCCCCCCCCCTTCATGCACTTTCAAACATATGCTTCCCCATTGCTTAGCCTCCCGGGGGGCCCTTTTCGTGGCCTCAAGGGTTTATAAACCCCCCGCTGGGGTGTCTCGCCATACCCCGGGGGCCCAGGGGGGAACCCCCGGGGGGGCCTCCTGGAGGAGGTGTCTAGTAGGGCGTCGTGCACGAGAGTTTCCCTCCGCCCCAGCCCCCGCTATATCTCCCCCCCCAATCCCAGGGGTCCCCCCCGGGGGCCCTAAGAGAGGCCACAGGGGCAGTGTGTTTTAGGACGTCCCCGGCATCGTTAGTTGCATTACCCCCCCGGGGCAAAGCGGAGCGCTCCTTCGTCGCCCCGTGGCGGCCTCGGGAATCCCTGTGGCCCCAGGAGAAAAGCCACAGGGGCGGGATGTGTTTGCAGGGACGTCAGGGTCTCGTAGAGTTGCACTTCCGCCCCGGGGGGCTATTCGGGGCGTTACTTGGTTACCCCGCCGTGGCCCCGTGGTCCCTGGGTCTCAGGAGAAAAGCCACAGGAGCGGGTTGTGTTGCTGGGAACGTCGCGGCAGCGTAAAGTTGCACTCACCCGCCCCCAGGGCAACGCAGAGCGCTCCCTGTTTGCCCACCGCGGCCCCGTCTTCTCAGGGGCCAGGGGAAGCACAGGGGCCCAAAGCCACAGGTGCAGGCGCTCCAGCAGGGCGTCGCAGCAGCGCAGAGTTGAGTAGCACCTGCACCGTGGGACAAAACGGATCAGCAGACGATGGGGCGTCAAGTGCGTGGCGTGTGTTGCGCGGCAGTGTGGGACTCAGCCCGTACTTGAGCGGGGGTACCTGGAAGGAATACCAGCGTAACTCGCTCGCTTGCACCTGGACAAATACACTAGTCTCATATGAGAGATCACCGGACGGCAGTAAAGCACGTCTGCCTACAAACAAAGCCAGAAGGAATCTCTCCTCTGTCCTCTCTGTTTAGGGAAGGCCAGGCGGGAGGTGGTGGCTACAGGTCAAAAGGGTATCTCAGTGCTGACAGTTATGAAGTGAAGGGTGTTAGGTGACGGCAAGAAGTGATCCCTGGCTGCTGGCTCAGCACTTTTCCTCTTCACCTTTCTCTCTCCTCTCTCTCACTCCTTCCTTCCACCCTCTCTTCTCACTCCTTCCTCCCACTCCTTCTCTGGTTCTCACTCCTTTCCCCCCACTACTCCTTCTTATCGTGGGCGCTGAATACCTATGTCAGCATTATTTCCACTCCTGGTTGATAAGGATTGTCCGCGTCAGCCCAACACTGTCGCCCTCTCTCGTTCCTTCTTCTCCTCTTCCTTCTTTCCCCTTTTTTATCCTTCTCTCCATCCTATTCCTCATTCTTCACGTTCCCAGCCCTCACAAAAAGTAATAATAAAAACTGGCTAAAACAATGATCCAGAGCATCAGCATCACAAAATATAGACCTTTTGTGTGTTAAGGCAAGTGTTCCCGAATTAAAAATGTACATAGAAATAAGTAGTACCTATCTAATTGTCTTAAAATAACAAATTACAAATAAAAAATCTGTCTTAATATAACAACAACAACAAAAATTCGTTTTAATATAAAAAAACAAAAAAAAAATTCTCTGTCTTAATATAACAAATATATATATATTTTTACATAATCATATTCCACGTTTGAAAGGGTTAAGCTACATGATGTTTCCATGGTTTATGGAACTGTCGCCGATGGGAATTCTCGCCGAAAACAACAAACTAGAACTCTCGTCGACGTAAAATTTTTAAAACCAAAACCGGACAATGGCCCCCCCTAACTAGCTAATGATAAAGCAAAACGATATAATTTAATCCTGATGCAAAACACGGGTACAACCTTTTAAAAGTATTATTGGTCCTGTAATATAAAGAATTGGAACACTCGACGACGGGGGCAGATTTCCCGACGCGACATTTCCCGGGGACCCCCTAAACCCCCGCACACACAAAATGAGCGCGACACAAATAACAGTGTCACCCATTGAACTTTGCTGGAATAGTTTTTTCTTAAACTTCCCGGTTATGGTCTTGCGAAAACGAGGTTTTCTATTGTACACAGTTATTAAAAACTTTTAAGTTAAAATGATTAAGCCCTACACACATTCCATAACAAAAACCACAAAACGCGCCAACAATGCAATGCGCAGTGCCGATGGTCCGGGTTTAGGGGTCCATCGTGACTGATCGTGACGTCGTGACGGCTCTGTCGAGGCACAAAAAGTTAGTGCGTGCACAAAAAATTTCGGGAAGCTCCCGATGTTTCCCCAAGCAGCGCTATCGTAGGTCTATCGTGACGCTATCTTTTATCTTGTAGCAGTTTCGTGCACATCTGGGGTTTAAGAAACCCGTTCGCCGCCCTTCATTCCTCCCCCCCTTTTTTTGCACCCTTTTCCCGCCTTCTCCCCCCTATTATTCCCCTTTTTCCACCCACCCTCTACTACAGTGTTTCCCAACCTTTACCCCTTTGGAGGAACCCCCCGTAAAATTTTTCCCATACCAAGGAAAACCCTAATATAGATACTAATATATTAAATATATATATATATATGTTTTTTTTTAAAGAAAAGTTCTGAGCAATAAATTCATATAAATCTACATTTCCATCCCATGTATGAGAGTTCACACTAATAAGCCCCAATAATGATTCCTTTCAGTGTGACCTTGGGCTTGTTCCTTTTTGCGTATCTGTAAAATTCTTGGCCCAAATTTTTGACAGACACACACGCGTTTTTCCCGGGAAGACAAGAAACGATTTTTGTTTTGCTTTTAAAATGATGGTCAGAAGAAAAAATTTGTTCACAGAGGTAAAATTTGAAAATGGAGTAAAAACCCCAAATGCTTTTACTGAGATGAAGGGTACTTTTGCTTTGCTAAAATCCAAAATTGTCAAGTGAGACTTCATAAGTTTCTTTTTCAAGGTTCGATCGCACTAGTTACTCATTTCTTCCCCTTTTTGCAGAAAAAGTGGGTTTCTGTCCTTGGGAAATAGTGAAGGGTTTCTCACCCAGTCATACTATTTATGAAAAAAGGGGGAAAGTTTTGGGAATTTTTTTCTGACAGTGATCCCAAATGACTTTAATTTAAAAGGGAAAATGACATTTTTCAATTCAGTCTGGTTTAAACTTGAAGTAGGAGGGGGAAAACTTCGAAGTTTCTCTTGAAGGTTTTTTCCAAAACAGCGATTTTATTCTTAAATGAAAAAAGTTTGTTTGTGGAAGCAGAATGTTTCCTTCGCACCCGCATTGGTGTTAAAATTTATTAAATGTGATAAAATCTGATAAAAGCTATTTTTCATCTGCGTTTGTAGTTCAAGACATTCACAAAAACTGGATTTTATTCCTTTGAAAAAAACGCATTTCCCTGGCGCAGCCAAATACCGGTAAAAAAATTTTACCTCTCGAAACCATCGAGCCTCTGTGGCTGGAAAAACGTCACGTTTTTTTTTTTTTGCATTTTTTTCACAAAACCCGCAATATGCGAGACTTCAGAGGGCGCTGCTTTAAAAATTTAAAACCATTTTCACAGATTTATCAAGGATTGTTTTAAATCACCCAAAATTTTTTTTTGAAACCAGAATTCCCGGTGGAAAAAGCAGGAGTTTTATGACTTCGGGGTTTTTTTCTTTAAAAGCGTGATAAAAACCTTGTACTGAGCCAATCATTGGGGGAGCCCCAAATCAGTGCAGATTCCAACGCATGGGTTTCCCATGAAAAAACCACAAGATTTCCTGGTAAAAGCCCAAAGTTGAAAATGTCGGGCCTTTGTGGGTTCTGGCGTTCTTTACACAAAAATAATTTTTTTCCATTATTTCATTTTCATTTTCAAACGTACAAATGCCAGCGCGGGTTTACAGTTATATCAGTTGTCATCTATTTGGAGGCAAATTTGGGTTTTTAGCAGATTTAACAAATACCGAAATATTGTTGGACAGGTCATCCAACCCTATAATTGTATATCAGAAACAGGAACCTTGTTTAAATTCACTTTCGCTTCTTCCCCTAGCATGTTCTCAAAATTTTTTGCAAGCAGGCATTATTGGGTTTTGCAATAGTGTGATTTTTCTTTTTCATGGAACTAGTCACCCACAAAAATAGTTTGCTTTGGGGGCCTTATCTGATGGTTACCTTTTTTTTCAAAAAAAATTTCTTTGTTTCTGCTGTAATCCACCCAAGAGTTTTTCGAAAAATAACCCACGGTTTTTTTGACAAGGGGTGATTAGTAGTAAGTGTCCTTTAACTTGGCGGGGCCATAGCGTGTTTGGAGTTTTTTCCCCAAAACAATGCAAAAAAGGAGTGGACATTTTTTCTTCTCCATCCATGTAAGCCATGACCAGATAAAGTCATTGAAAAGGGCGTTTTTTTTTTGCATCACTCACTTCTCCTTTTACTCGACTTGGTGTGGTTTTTGTGAGTCTTCGTCACGCCCCTCTCCACAAACATGCTTTTTTTTAAATTTTTTAAACATTTTCAGTTTTCAAAATCTGTATAAAACAAAATTTTAAAACGGGTGAGTTTAATTTAACACAATGTTTCACTGGGTTTTGGGGCCTGTCAAAACTGACTAAAGGAAAGAGTTTGAACGGGGGCGGGGGTCGTGAAAGTATGATACTCGTAGGGGTTGCGAAACCCCCCTACCAAGGATAGTATATAGAGGATGGGGTGGTGTTAAAGTTTGGAGGACGGACGCTGCCCCTTTGGGAAATGAACGAACACAGCAGCTTTTTGGGGGTGTCTTAAGTTTTCTTTTTAAGCACCCATACCCTCCCCTTTTCGTTTTTCCCCTTCTATTTTTTATTCACCTTATATTTTGACTTTATTATAATTCTTAAAGGTAAATGAAGAAAAATATGATCAATTTCTTTTATTAAGAATTCCAAGTTAAAATAAAATCCAGTTTAATCAGGACTTTCCAATGGCCAGAAAATTTTGGGGCCAGTTATAATCTGGAAATATTACAAAGCAAAAAAGGTATTGTAAAAATTTGACTTCTTCTTTAGAACCCACACAACAAAAAAAAACAGATATTAAAAATTGTAAAAAATATTATGATATAAAATAAAAAAAAAAAATAAAATAATATATATATATATTAATATAAAATATATATATATATATATTATATATATTTTATATATATATAATATATATATATATATATATTATATATAATTCAAATTAAAGGAACCCAGTCAACACTCCTTTTGTTTTCTGCCGATTTTGGGAAATGAAAAATAACAAGTGCCATACAGCTAATTTACCTAAATGATTCAAATTTACACAGATGCAGACCATAGAGGTCTTTAACATATCAAAAAATAAGGCAGAAAAAATAGCACGCATCTTTGGGGGTTTTAACGTATGCAAGGGTCCAACTGGGTTGTATTTCATTAGGAAGGAAGGACAGATGCAACTTTTCATAAAAGATGAAAAAGGAAAACCCGTGTACAACCCTGCATTTTTGCCATGCTGCCATAAAAAATAAGTTTTTAAAAAAAGAAGAAAATTGTTGGAAAAGGGGTGTATGGGGAAAGTATGCGAATATATTGATAATTGGTGATCGCACGACAAATTTTGTTTTAGGTTTTTAGCTTTTTTAAACAAGGATGAACTGGGTATACAGGGAGAAGAGGGAATTCACAGAAGGGTTTAAAAAGGCCTTTAAAATAACCCACATATGGGAGACTGAAAGGAAGATAACTGATGCAAAAAGGGGTTTTAGGGGCAATTCGAAAGATGAATCCCCTAGCAGTTTTAATGAAAATGAAGGTGAGACTATAGATGTTCTAAAAAACACCCGGGAAAAGAGGAGAGGGGTTAGTCTAAAAGTTTGATAATAAAATTTTTGGGGGGATTACAGGCAAAAATTTTGGCGTATAAATTGAGTGGTAACAGAGATATAAAAAAAGAAGGGGTTAAAAATGTGTTTGGGTTTCTTCAAAAAATGAATACAAAGGTTAAGGAACTTGGGGGGCCAAAGCACTGTAACGTAGTTTTTGGGGGGGCACAGAGGTAAAAAAAAAAAAAAAACAAAGGGCATCCCGGGGGACGATGAAGCAAGCAAGTATAGATCATGAGGCTGCATAGTTCACTGTTGCACTCAACAGAGAAATGTGTCTGGCTGAAGGGGATAGCGGGAAACGAGCACATGCAAAGGAGTGAAAGGGTTTTTATCACAAAAAAAATTTGAAAGTGGATGAAAATTTTGAAGGAATCTGAGTGAGTTTTTTTAGAGAGAATGAACGAGGGGAACATTTTTTAGAGAAAAATATTTGGAGGAAGTACGTACAAAAAAAAAACTAGAGGAATAAGGGTGAAGAGATGCTGAAAAGAAAATGAGGAGTAAAAAGGGAAAAAAATTTTTTGGGGAATTTAAATGAGTTTTAAAAATCCGCAGGGAAGAGAAATAAGGAACCCAAACAGGAAGCAAGCAAGGGATTTTTGTGTTGCATGAGAAGGACTTTTGAGAAAGGGAAGTAAAAAGGGTTTTAAAGGGCAACATTACTTCCTGCAGACATATACAAGTGAGATTTGGACGTGGAATAAATCCCAGGGGTTAAAGTTTTCAAGCAGTGAAATGAGTTATCTGAAGATGGTTGACATGGAAGAGAATGGTGGAAAGCATGTCAATCATATATTTCAATATTTCCCCCAACGTTAGAACCAGATTATCCTGTTGATTTGGGAAAAACTCAGTGTCTGCAAACCCCGGGGTAGTTTTCCAATTGTGGGAGCAGTCAAACCGGAGAGAGTGTTTTTTTTTGAATTTCTTTAGCGAACAAGTCCTTGGCTGTGGGGTAGGGTCATTGGAGCCCCGAAAGTTTTTCCCAAAACTTTGGTAGGAAAAATATCATCCAATACAAAACTCTTTTTTTTCCCCTTTTTTAAGTTTCTATAATTCAAAAAAACCCAATTTAGTTGTCATCTTTTTTAAACAAACCCGAAACATATAAAGCCACAGAGTATAAATGATATGCTAGTTCTAAACCCAGGTGTTAAATCTGGCCGCGGGCAAATGTGGGCCCTTGGTTTTCATAAGGGCCCCCCGAGAGGTGGTAAAGTTTTTAGCCCGTGAAATTTGACAGTTATGAAGGAAAATATAATAAATTTTAAGTATGATTTTGTTTTAATTTTTGTGTTAGTTTTTTCGTAATTTAATCAAAATAAATAACGTATTAGTTAAATCATTGTGTAAGGCTGTAAACTTCAGTCCTGAAACTGTTCGTCTTTGTTTGGCCTCGGACATTAACTAAAAAAAATTGGCCCTCGGAATATTTTGAGTTTTACACTCCGGGTTTAAACGTAATTTCTTGTATCACACACACCACACACATCAAATGAGCCGTTACTATTCTTGATCCAGGTAGCGTGGAAATACACCTGGTAAAATTTCCCTTGTGTAATCAAACTGCAGAAATATCTCTTTGTACAAAGATAATTTATTTTTGCTTTCTCAGCACGTAGTTCCCTTTGAATTTTTCAGCCGGATTAATTTTGAATTTTGGGCCTATACATAAGTAATGCGGCAGACATATACAAAAAAGATGACTAATGATTTTTTAAAAGATCTGTAAAATTTTTCAAAACTACTACAACTGAATGCTAGTGGGTGATCCCCATGGGAATCAAAAGGTGGGAAATCACATTCAGGGATGGCTATCCAACTTCTTTGGGGTTCATATTTTTGTGTAACAAAGCCTAGTTAATTTAAAGAAGCATCTTCAATTTTTACCTTTTGCTTCTCTCTGAACACTGAGTCATCAATAAATCAGAGTATAAGTGAAATTATGCTGGATAACTAATATTTAAAGATTACTACTTTTATTATTTTTAATATTACATAAAAACTGTTTAAGTCTCAATTGTTTATAAAAAGTGTGGGAGTGGTTATACCAGCATGGTCACATGTGGGAGGGTACTATCTTGCATTACCAAAAAGATGACCCAAAAAGCAAACAAAAAATCTGCGCTGATGAGGAAAATTGTTGGATACTTGGTTTTTTTTTTACTATCATCCATCATCACACATAATTATTGCTTTTTTATTGGCCTAAAATTTAGATTGAAAATTTTCTACTTAATATTATGAAAGGGGAAAAAAATTTCCCCCCTTCTTGCATACTGGCTGCTGATATCCTAAACTGTGCCTCAGGGTTTTTGGGCGAAAACTATACTTTTTTTTTTCACCCCCGTCTGCTGCCTTCCTTGGCACCACAGGCTTTTCACAAGCAGCTATGGAAAAATATGTAATAAGATTCACCACCTAATGAAAACCCACAATGTTTTCCTTTTTAAATTTTAAAAATAAAATTTTTTATTCTTAATTTATGCTTCTCGGCCAAAAAAATTTTAACGCAGTTTGCTCTCCCCGTATTAAATTTAAGTCAGGACCTTTTTAGGAACAGTGAGCACACAGCATTAAATAAAAAAACTTTCAAAGTTGAAAACACTGTTTAAGGGCCCCCCAAAATTTTGCAATGCAACATCCAATAGTTAGAGAGAAATAGCAGTTTATAATCCTCAAAATGTTTCTACATATCAAATTCAAAAAGATTTTCCCCTATTAATCCAGCCCCTATACCTGAAATTGAGATCAGTTAAAGACAACACACACCCCTTTCCCCACATGTTTCATTTTCCCCTCCCAAAGGGAACAGTGCAAGATCGTAGATCGCGCAAGGGGTCTGAGCACAGAAGTATTGGGGGCGGGGCATCTCTGCTCTATAAAGTTGGGCATGTTTCTTTGCAGCACCCTGAACAGCCTGGGGGGTTAAAAGGGAAGGTAAAAAAGAAAATGGTTAGGCGCATAAAATGTTTACCGTGAAAAAGCCGATTAAGGCCGATATTACTTGTGATCATTTTAGATTAGATATTGAGGTAGCATAAGTCCCTTCCAGTTACATATTTTCAGTTTTAAAACCTTAACTTGGCGCTGACAATAACCAGCGCCTATTTTCCCTTTTGAAAGTTGTTTTGTTTTTACCTTTTCCTTTTCTTTTCATTCCCTTATTCAGTTTGGTAAAAACCAGAAACACCGACTCACTTTTGGTGGACCAAACTATTTTTTTCTGGTGTGTTTTTTTGTTTTGAATGATTCTGCTAACTGTTTTTTTCGCAAATTATTTTTTATTTATTTATTTTTTGCAAAAAAAGACAAAAAAAAAGAACCTAAACCAAACTAATACCCCATACCAAACCTAAACCCCCTACCAACCTAAACCCACCCCAAAAAAAAAATAAACCCCATCTACCTAAAAAAAAAAAAAAAAGAATTACGACAGAAACAGTTGCACATTAATTCAAAACACGGTAAATTTTTCTAGTTTTTTCCCCAACTCCCCCTCCCACAAACAATTGGGGACCTGGGGGAATGCGGGATTTTGGCTGGGGGAAAAATATGGTCGCAAACAAAAGTTTTTGGGTTAGGGGTGTTGAAAAAATTCCCTAGAGCCGGGACAATCATTGGTTTTTTGGCCGAGAAATGGAAACCGGACGTCCCCACAAATGATGACCGAAGTGTCGAGAACCCCCCCAACCCCCCGCTAGGAGGGTTTGGTTGTTTGTTTTGGGTTTTGGGTTTGGTAGGTTGGTTGGTTATCGGGGGGTAAAGTCCCCCCCTAGGTTGGTTTTTTGTTGGGCAAATTTTCTACATATAAGGGAAAATTCCCCAGATCGGGGAATTTACCCCCCCCTCCCCCCTACACAACTCTTAAACAGTCCTTTTTCCCAAAGCATAATTTGTTCCCCACCCGAAAACCCCGCATTCCCACAGGTCCCCCCTTTACCAAATTGGGGGAGAACTTTACCAAAACACATAAAAAACCCAGAAAAAAATTTTTTCGTCCACCAAGTGAGTTCGGTGTTCATTGGATAATACCAAAAGAAATGTTCACCCTTAACACTAATTAGGATGGGCCTGCAAAACCACATGACGTTGCACAATGACCAGTAATTTTTCACAATAACTGCGGTAAACTTAACTTTTTGTTCCGCAGGTGAACCCGGTTTTTTTCAATTTGTTAAGATTTTTATGCCCGATATTACCTAATGGATATAATGTCGCGAAATCGGAAATTTCAGATAATAATTACATTTCTTCAGGGCGAGCGGGCGACAAGCAAGGGTGTTTACATGTCATGTATTTAAGTCAGCATTATTTACCCTTGCTATCACCACACCCCCCTACATACCCTTTTGGCGCCTTGGGGAAGGGGAAGCTTATCCGGGATGATAGTACTTCTTTCTGCCGCAAACACAGAAAAATGCCACTCTTTAGTACTTGGAGCCATTTTGAAAATTTGTTGTTGTAACGGAACTGAGGTCTTGGTTTTGGGGCTGGTCCCCCCAGTATGCATCGTCCTGCCCGCCGCGCCCGCCGCGCCATCTCCAGCGAAAAAATCGCATTGCCCCCTGTCCTCACCTCGGCCATTGAACTCTTATCCTCTATTAACTATCCTTGCTCCTACCTAACCCCTGTGTCGCCAAACTTGGGGGAGTAGGAATGAAGGGCGTATCCCGCACCGGCAATAACACAAATTTTTTCTTAATTTTATGCATATTATTTGCTTCTTTACTATATACATTGTCCTGACTGACACGTACGAGTATGTTGGTGTCTGGAAAATGTATGTGACGTGTTGTTGAGTGGGAAATTTATGAATTATGAATTAAGATCACTGTCATTTTGTAATAGCGCATAATTATTTTACGGTTTCTCGCGGAACCCCTGGTGAGGGTTTCGGCGGAACCCCTAGGGTTCCGCGGAAACCCCGGTTGGGAATCACTGCTCTACTAATACCCACTCCACCCTCACCACATGGTGACACCCCCCCTCGCCTCCCTACCCATATTCTCCCTCACCACGCGCTGACACCCCCCTCGACTCCCAACCCCCTACTCCTCATCACGTGGGGGACAACCACCCCCCCCTTCTTCCTACCCTACTCCCAAAACACAGGAGATGCCACCCACCCCCTTGTAACCACTCATATCCCACCAAACCAAACGCCTTCTCCATCCCCAAACCCTCCTCCCCCCCTTTTGCCCCCCCAAACCCCCCTTCTTTATTACAACCCCCTCCCCCCGTTTCACCCCCTTCTCTATCAACCAACACGTACCCAACGTTACACGACCTTTCGAGCGAATGACTTTTCGAGCGAAAGGACGATTCGAGCGAATGCCTTTTCGAGCGGAAAGACGATTCGAACGAATTACTTTTCGAGCGGAGGACATTCGAGTGAATGGCTATTCGAGCGTGGGATAGTATGCTACTAAAACACGCATGGTGTTAAACAAAAAGGGAATAAGAAATTGCTTGTTATTGTATTATAAGAAAATTTTCGGTCAGATGTCTGGTTTAGAAATAGATTTTTGTTGAAACCCGATCTAACAACAACACCGCCGACTGCCGCGTCACGGCAGTCGGCGGTGTTGTGGTGGGATCGACACTCAGGAAAGTTTGTTTTATCGTTTTCTGCCTGTATCTCAATTACTACCATATGGACTAAAACTTTTGTAAATATGGTCTCACAAAACCTTCAACCCTTTTGGCAAGCTGTTACTTTGGTCCAAAATCAATGAGCAAAACGGATCTAATAAAAATAAATAAGGTGCTGCTCCGCCGTGTCGTGTCGTGTCGTGTCAATGCATCCAGCTTTATCGACTCGGACTCAGTATATATATCGTGGCTCCACGGGTTCGATTCTGAGATTAGGTAGGTAGGGGGGAAAGGAGGTCAGGTCAGGTCAGGTTCCCCATCTGCCATGACTTAATTACTAGGAGGGGCAGCTATTTATAGTCTCCTCGTATACGTAAATTTTACTTTTATTGTTTTCATTATTATTGATGCTTTAATTACTATCTCCTTAAATTACAGCCATCGCTTCTATTGCATTGCTATTATTTATAATCATATAACCAGTAATATTACAGGAAGTACCACGTGTAGATCTCACGGCCTCTTGTAGCTTCCTCTGCACGCACACCACACGAGAGCACACGCACACGCAAAAACACACACACCTGTGCGCACACACGCGCATACGCACACGCAACACATACGCAACACACACACACCTACACACACACACACACACACACACACACACGAGAGCACACGCACACGCAATACACACACACCTGTGCGCACACATGCGCATACGCACACGCGCGCATACACATACGCATCACATACGCAACACACACACACACACACACACAACACACACACACATGGGGAGGCGATAGAGGAGTGGTTAGCGTCTCCGATTAGCGTTCTTGGTGACCCGAGTTCGATCCCCGAAGAAACCCAAAACTTTTCTGCACCGTCGAGTGGCCTAAGAAAACCCACATACCCTACCATCAAATCTACCTTCGATTGCGAGTGCATCGGAGGACACAGGGGGGCGGCATGAGCCTCTAATCACAAGGGGTCACTATAATAATCCTGCCTGCGCCACCACGGGCCGGGGGACCAACCATCAGAGCCCTCAAGTGAACTTCCGAGCCTACCATCCGAGCCCTGGGTCACAACTGCTACAGGCGTATAGGCACCATATGTAAAAAAAAAAAAAAACGCACACAAAACACACACACCCCCACACACACCACACACAGATGTTTCTCGACGTTTCCCATTCTTGATGGAAAATAAAAAAAACCTTAAAATAGTTTCCCAAATGTTTGCTAAAAAGTTTTGAAACAATTTTTTCCTAGTCTGTTTCCCAATGGAGTCTGTCATTTTGTGTCTTCATCTGTGTCATATTATGGCTATAAATGATCAAATTACAAAAATATCACCAGAGTGGCGACCCAAAAATAAAGTCGCCCAATTAGTGTTTATGTTTGAGTTTTCCTCCCGCCGTCGTCGTCGCGCGAAAAAAAAAAACGAGTAGGGAAATTTTAAACCGTATATACTTGCAGCTACAAAGCATAAAAAAAACGCTGAAACAGAGTAGATTATACAGTCATGATATAAACTACTGTGTATCATCTTCAGGGTACATGCACATCAGTAATAATGCTATAATTTGTAATATTTTGGGGGCTGGCGACATTATTGCAGCTGGCGACTAAAGTGTTATATGCGGTAAGGGGTACCAGTGAGGTCACGTCAGGTAATGCACACACACACACACCACGCACAGTGACCTGATCTCACTCCCTCTGCCTGGATTGTACTTTCCTATAGTATTTATAGAAACAGGAAAGTACGCCTATTGTTTCGCCTTTGTGTGTGTTTGTGTGAACGTTGATGAAAAGAAAAAGTGAGGCATTTTAACGCCTTTATAACGTATAAAACTACCAATATTTCAGCCAGAAAAAGGTGAAGTTAGGTTAAATGAGGGCTAGGTTTTTGGTTAGGTTAAAGATGGGGCTCGGTTTAGTAACAGATGATATCAAAAAGAAAAAGAAAATTATCAATACTACGGTAGTGAGAATTGGAGCAAGGTTTGTGGGGCGGGGATCCCCCCACACCTGTAAACAAAAATATATTTCCTTATTATAAATACCCGGTCTTCAGATTCATTCCATACACATCAAAACTTTTCAGGAAAACTAAGTTTGGTCCTTCGCTCGTAAAAGTATTCGCTCGAATCGTCCAACGCTCGAAAAAGTATTCGCTCGAATCGTCCAACGCTCGAAAAACTATTCTCTCGAATCGTCCAACGCTCGAAAAAGTATTCGCTCGAATTGTCCAACGCTCAAAAAGGTATTCGCTCGAATCGTCCAGACACCTACCCAACCCTGTTCTCCCACCTTTATCTCTACCCCCCCTGCCTTCTCCATCACCATGGCAACATCCACCCACGTGTGAGGCTCTTGACGCTATCGTGACACGTTCATGGCACCGTCATGGCACAGTCGTGGTTATCGTAGCTCTATCGTGACGACAAAATGACCGTTGATTTTCCATTCGTGATGTAGTCTTACAGCTATCATGACTCCATCGTAACCATCTTACGACCGTCATGACACATACGTACAGGCAGCGTGACATTGTTGTGAGGCTATCGTGATCTGCGTTTATCGTGGTAAAATTTCACGATAGCGTCAATAATCAAATTGGTGGCGCTATCGTGGTTCGATTATGGAATGTGTGAAGGGAGCTTTAGAACAGCAGTTCTTCACCAGGAGGGCGTGGGAAATTACCTAGGGGGCCGTGAGACAATAGAGAAAAAGGAAGAACTGTCATGTATTTAACATGAAGCTCACTCGCGAGGGTGAGCGAAGAAAGCCGGGACAGAAAAGAGTAGGGTGAAAAACTCTACGGTAACTCTTTGCCACGTTCATTATCCCCGGAGACTTTTATGCGATATTATTTTTTTTATTATTATTACTATACAATAAAAGTTTTAAAAACACTATTTTTTTTAGTTTTTCTTTCTGATTCATGATTACTTTGAAAAATCTTGTTTGAAAAAGTGAAAGGGGGGCATGGAGGCAAGGACCAACTACTAATGGAGGCCAGGTGGTAAAAAGGTTAAGAAACACTGAATGAGAACGAAATTACTACTTCTACTACTACTGCTACTGCTACTATTACTACTACTACTACAAGATGGCCGCGTTTAAAGAAAGCGTCAAGTACTACGTATTCAAATACTAAAGAAAATTATTTTAACCCCACCTCCCTGCTCCAATAACAATAATATTAACCTTCTCTTCCCTCCCACAAGTACGCAGCTAGTCAACTACAATTCCCTCCCAGTTCAGTTCAGTTGTGGGTCGGGAGTCTGCTGGCCTTTTCCATCGGCACTCCCTGATGTGTCTCTTCTCGCTGTCTGGATCTTTAGTTTATTTGTCTTGTCTTGTCTTATATATGTTATTTTGTCCTTTAATTTCTATCACTTTCTTTTCTCCCATTCCACTGCCTGACAGTTTGTTGCTACCTTCCCTCCGCCTCGCTACCTTTCCTTTCCTTCATCTTCACTCCTCGCACCTACAGCCTCTTTTTCCCCTCTCTCTCCTCTCCTTTT
>JACEEZ010021923.1:215127-217627 GCA_016584305.1 Chionoecetes opilio | reverse complement strand
TCCCTTTATCTTCCCTTATCTTCCTTTATCTTCCTTTATCTTCCTTTATCTTCCCTTTATCTTCCTTTATCTTCCTTTATCTTCCTTTATCTTCCTTTATCTTCCTTTATCTTCCTTGATCTTCCTTGATCTTCCTTTATCTTCCCTTATCTTCCTTTATCTTCCTTTATCTTCCTTTATCTTCCCTTTATCTTCCCTTTATCTTCCTTTATCTTCCTTATTCTTCCTTTATCTTTCCCTGATTTTCCCCTTGACTTCCTTTATCTTCCTTTATCTCCTTTATTTTCCCTTTATCTTCCCTTTATTCCTTTATCTTCCTTTATCTTCCTTTATCTTCCTTTACTTCCTTTACTCCCTTATCTTCCTTACTCCTTTATCTTCCTTTATCTTCCTTTATCTTCCTTTATTTTCCCTTTATCTTCCTTTATCTTCCTTTATCTTCCTTTATCTCCCTTTATCTTTCCTTATTTCCTTTATCTTTTTTATCTTCCTTTACTTCCTTTTATTTTCCCTTATTTTTCCCTTATTCCTTTATCTTCCTTTATCTTCCTTTATCTTCCTTTATCTTCCTTTATCTTCCTTTATCTTCCCTTATCTTCCTTTATCTTCCTTTATCTTCCTTTATCTTCCTTTATCTTCCTTTATCTTCCTTTATCTTCCTTTATCTTCCTTTATCTTCCTTTATCTTCCTTTTCTTCCCTTATCTTCCTTATCTTCCTTTATCTTCCTTATCTTCCTTTATTTTCCTTTATCTCCTTTTATCTTCCCTTTATTTTCCTTTATCTTCCCCTTTACTTCCTTTATCTTCCCTTTATCTCCCTTTATCTTCCTTTATCTTCCTTTTTTCTTTCCTTTATCTTCCTTTATCTTCCCTTATCTTCCTTTATCTTCCTTTATCTTCCCTTTATCTTCCTTTATCTCCTTATTTTCCTTTATCTTCCTTTATCTCCCTTTATCTTCCTTATACTTCCCTTATCTTCCCTTTACCCTTTATCTTCCTTTATCCCTTTTATCTTCCCTTTCTTCCTTTATCTTCCCTTTATCTTCCCTTTATTTCCTTATCTCCTTTTATTTCCTATCTTCCCTTTATTTTCCCCTTTATTTTCCTTTATCCCCTTTATCTACCTTTAGGGCCCTTTATCTTCCTTTAAACCTTCCTTTATCTCCCTTTACCTTCCTTTATCTTCCTTTATTCTCCTTTATCTTCCTTTATCTTCCTTTATTCCCTTTATCTTCCCTTTATCTTCCTTTATCTCCCTTATTTCCTTTACTCCCTTTATCTACCTTTATCCCTTATCTCCCTTATCTCCCTTATCTTCCCTTTATCTTCCTTTATCTCCCTTTATCTTCCTTTATCTTCCTTTATCTTCCCTTTATCTTCCCTTTATCTTCCTTTATCTCCCTTTATCTACCTTTATCTCCCTTTATCTCCCTTTATCTCCCTTTATCTCCCTTTATCTTCCTTTATCTTCCCTATCTTTATCTCCCTTTCTCAACGCTGCTTCATTTATCCATCCATCTTTTCCCCCTTTTCTAACTCCCTTTACCAGCTTCCCCTTTCTTTCCCTCCCTTTCTCAACCCTCTTTCTATCCCTCTCTAACCCTCTTCCCTTTTCTTCACTCTTTCTATCCCTCTCTAACCCTCTTTCTATCCCTCTCTATCCCTCTCTAACCCTCTTTCTATCCCTCTCTAACCCTCTTTCTATCCCTCTTTCTATCCCTCTCTAACCCTCTTTCTATCCCTCTCTAACCTTCTTCCCTTTTCTTCAATCTTTCTCTATCCTCTGTCTCCTTTCCTTCTCTTACTTTCTTTTCTTCACTCTTTCTCTATCTCTGTCGCCTTTCCTACTCTTACTTTCTTTTCTTTATTCTTTCTCTATCTCTGTCTCTTTCCTTCTCTTACTTTCTTTTCTTCACTCTTTCTCTATCTCTGTCGCCTTTCCTACTCTTACTTTCTTTTCTTCACTCTTTCTCTATCTCTGTCCCTTTCCTACTCTTACTTTCTTTTCTTCACTCTTTCTCTATCCCCTTTCCTACTCTTACTTTCTTTTCTTCACTCTTTCTCTATCTCTGTCTCCTTTCCTACTCTTACTTTCTTTTCTTCACTCTTTCTCTATCTTCTTTAAATATGTCTCTTCTCTTTTCTCCAATATCCTTCGCACATCATAATCGCTAGAGGGTTAGTAACATAAACCCAAGACTCTGTTTCCAGTTTCCAGAATCCAGTTTCCAGAATCCGGTTTCCCCCTCGAAGAGAATTTCCAGGGATATCTCAATATTCATCCCCTGGAAGTAATACTGTTTTCCAGAACCGAATACGATGTTCAGGAATTTCCAGAACTCACCCAGAATCAATGAATTCCTTCACTGGATGCTTATTTCGTGTTCCAGGAGCTGAGGACGAAAATGAGGTTTCTAACATTCTCTCGTTTTCGTCGGTTCCAGGTTCCAGGTGGTTTCCTATTGGGTTTTAGTTGATTTAATGTCGTGGTCAGTTCTT
>JACEEZ010021923.1:207627-212627 GCA_016584305.1 Chionoecetes opilio | reverse complement strand
ACATGTGATTAAAGGTAAAAAAAGCTGAATTACCTCATCTCTCTCTCTCTCTCTCTCTCTCTCTCTCTCTCTCTCTCTCTTCCTCTCTCTCTCTCTCTCTCTCTCTCCTCTCTCTCTCTCTCTTCCTCTCTCTCTCTCTCTCTCTCTCTCTCTCTCTCTTCTCTCTCTCTCTCTTCTCTCTCTCTCTGTATCTGTTCTTATGTTTATTAACCCCAATTCGCTTAGTTTTTCTTACATACAATATTTTTGGACTAATCTCCTATTTCTATATCATTTATAACCTATTGTTTTAATCCCTATAATTGTAATAGTCTTCCTTAAAATTAAGTTTTCTCTCATATCCACAAACCATTTTCTTTTCATAATCTTTTCTTTTTTGTCTATTTTTCTTTCTTAATAATTATCGATCTTCATTTACCTTTGTTTATATTTTATCCAATTTATGTCACTATTTATTCAGTATTGCATTTTAATATAGTATTTAGTCACATCATAACATGGAAATTGTAGAAGAAAATGAGGAATATGTCTTTTTTAGCATTATTTCCGAAGTTTACTATTGAAAAACTCTTCCAGCCTTTGTTTACTTTATGTATGAATGTGAGGCTGATTGAGGTAGGAAGGAAGAGTGGAATCCTTAGTTTTGCTTCTCCCGTTCTGCTTCTACCGATAACTTTTATGTATGGAAGAGCGCCGAACTAAAGGCCAAGTAGTGTCCGCTGGATGACGCCCCCAACTCAAGCTCAGGCTCAACCTCTTAGAAAACGTAAACAAAGTGCACGTGAACGAAGGCGGAGGTGATAGCGGTGAAGTGCCTTAGTTTTGGTATAAATGTGTATTTACTTGGGATTACCTGTCTGTGCCACCTCCACCTTGACACCTGGGAGACATGGGTGAGTACTGGAAAGCTAGTTTACCATTGAGAGAGAGAGAGACAGACAGACAGACAGACAGACAGACAGCGAGAGAGAGACAGACAGCGAGAGAGAGACAGACAGCGAGAGAGAGACAGACAGCGAGAGAGAGACAGACAGGCATACAGACAGACAGCGAGAGAGACAGACAGGAGGAAGATAGAGAAGAAGACAGACAGACCAACAGAAGAGAGAGAAGAGAAGAAAAGAGAGAGAGCAGAGAAGAAGCAGAGAGAGAGAGAATTGTATATAGGTGGTTTGCAAGGTAATTTCTGGTGTGTTTACCTTGAGTTATCGAGTCCATGTTTGCTTCCATTTCGGTTTATTGTTCAACTTTGTGCTTTGCGTTACTGCTGTTCATCCTACCTAGAGTGTGTTGGGGAGGAAATAAGTTTGCGTTGTGTTGATATGAGTGGTTGTGTGGTGGGTGTGGTGTGGTTTGTGTGTTGTGTTTTGGTGTTGTGTGTGTGTATGGTGTGTGTGTGTGTAGTTGAATAGGGTATAAACTATAAAGTGTATAGTACCGATAGATGAAAGGTAACTGGCTTGTTGAGAGAGAGAGAGAGAGAGAGAGAGAGAGAGAGAGAGAGAGAGAGAGAGAGAGAGAGAGAGAGAGAGAGTGTGTGTGTGTGTGTTTATTCCCCGGCAAAATACATGATATAGATCAAAATCGCTGTTAATCTGGTCACAACTATACAAGAGAGAAGTGACACGTGATTGACAAGCGTAGCAAGAGCTGTGTGTTGCACGGGAGAGGCTGGGCGGGGCGGAGCGGGGCGGGGCCGGGCGGGGCGGGGCGGGGCGGGGCGGGGCGGCATGAATACGGGATTGCCACGGAAATTGACGTGAGGGATACAAAAAATATATACATGAATATAATTATAAAAAAAATAAAAAAACTTCAGGCGGGTGGTAAAAAAATAGGGTCATGTCTTTGCAAACTAAAAAACTGAGAAAATAGAAGATAAAAAAAGATACCAATTATCCTCCATTAGATATTGTTATGGTAAAAAAAAATAAGAGATCGTAATATGCAAAGATAAACAAGGAAAAATCTGCAAAAATAAGGTCAATTAGTGGTAGAAAAAAAAGGTCATGTCTTTGAAAACTAAAAAAAATGAAAAAATATCAGAAAAGGTAGAAAATATCCTCCAATAGATATCGTTATGGTAAAAAAAAAAATAGAGATCGTAATATGCAAAAAAAAATAGGAAAAATCTGCAAAAATAAGGTCAATTAGTGGTAGAAAAAAAAAGGTTATGTCTTTGAAAACTTAAAAAAAAAACTGAAAAAATTGAAAATAAGGTATAAAATAACCTCCACTAGATATCGTTTAGGTAAAAAAAATAGATATCATAAGAACATAAGAACATAAGAAAATAAGGAAGCTACAAGAGGCCGCGAGACCTACACGTGGTAGTTCCTGTCACCTAACACTACCTACATCCACCTTTCATCCCCATCCACGAACCTATCCAGCCCCCCTTTAAAGCTCCCCAATGACTCAGCACTAACTACCTATCTACTGAAACCATTCCATTCATTCACCACCCTATTTGTGAACCAGTTTTTCCCTATTTCCTTTCTAAATCTACGCTTTTCCAGCTTGAATCCGTTACTTCTTGTTCTACCCTGGTTAAAAGCCGTAAGAACTTTTCCTACCTCTCCTTTATTAAATCCCTTTATCCACTTAAAAACTTCTATCAGATCGCCCCTTACTCTGCGTCTCTCGAGTGAGTGTAATTTTAATAACTTCAATCTCCTCTCATAACTAAAGTTACGCATCCCTTGTATCATTTTGGTCATCCTTCTCAGCACTTTTTCTAACAACACTATATCCATCCTGTAATATGGAGACCAAAACTGAATATCGTATATGTATATCGTAATATACAAAGAAAAATTAGGAAAATGACAGCAAAAAAAAGGTCAATCAGTGGTAGAAAAATAAGGGCATGTCTTTGAAAACTAAAAAAAAAATGAAAAAATAGGTAAAAAAAATATCCTACACTAGATATCGTTTAGGCAAAAAATAAGGTCACTGTAAAATAAGGCCATTGTAAAATAAGGTCACTGTAAAATAAGGTCACTGTAAAATAAAGCCACTGTAAAATAAGGCCACTGTAAAATAAGGCCACTGTAAAATAAGGTCACTGTAAAATAAGGTCACTGTAAAATAAAGCCACTGTAAAATAAGGCCACTGTAAAATAAGGCCACTGTAAAATAAGGTCACTGTAAAATAAGGTCACTGTAAAATAAGGTCACTGTAAAATAAGGTCACTGTAAAATAAGGCCACTGTAAAATAAGGTCACTGTAAAATAAGGTCACTGTAAAATAAGGTCACTGTAAAATAAGACCACTGTAAAATAAGGTCACTGTAAAATAAGGTCACTGTAAAATAAGGTCACTGTAAAATAAGGCCACTGTAAAATAAGGTCACTGTAAAATAAGGTCACTGTAAAATAAGGCCACTGTAAAATAAGGTCACTGTAAAATAAGGTCACTGTAAAATAAGGTCACTGTAAAATAAGGTCACTGTAAAATAAGGCCACTGTAGAATAAGGTCACTGTAAAATAAGGTCACTGTAAAAGGTCATACACAAGAACAAGGAACAAAAAGAAAAAATGGAATACACATACTACACAAGTAAGAAAATGAAGATATACGAAACAGCGGTGATATAATTAGCAGTACCAGGGAACAGAGTGGCGCGTTAGCGATAATTACTTAGGGTGGCCAAGGGAATAAGGTAACCAGGGCAACAGGGGTCAGGAGAGGGGTCTGGAGGGGGGTCAGTGGGGTCAGGTCACAGGGGGAGGGGTAAGGGAAGGAAAAGGGAGGGGAAGTGTAACATGGGGAAGGAAGTGAGAGGGAAGGAAGGGGAAGGAAAGAAAGGGGAGGGGAAGGAAGGGGAGGGAAAGGAAGAGGAGAGAAGGTGTAACAGGGGAGGAGAAGGAAGGGGAGGGAAGGAAGGGAGGGGAAGGAAGGGGAGGGAAGAAGAGGAGGAGGGGAGGGAAGGTGTTCGTGTGGTGTGTGTGGAATATAACTTAGGAGGATGCAGGTGATGTGGTCAGTATTTCAAGGGTGCGAGGCGATATGAGGGCACGTGCTGCTGAAGGAGGAGGAGGAGGAGGAGGAGGAGGAGGAGGAGGAGGAGGAGGAGGAGGAGGAGGAGGAGGAGGAGGAGGAGGAGGAGGAGGAAGAGGAAGAGGAGAGGAGGAGGAAGAAGAGGAGGAGAAGAGGAGGAGGAGAGGAGGAGGAGGAGGGAGGAGGGGGGAGGAAGGAGAGGAGGAGGAGGAGGGCGTATGATGATGGAGAAGGAGAACGTGTGGAGGAGAGTGGAGGAGAGTGTAAGCAGAGAGGGAGATTATTAGGGTGGAGGAAAGAAGACATGTGGAAGGAGAGGGGGAGGAGGTAAAGGAGGAGATGGAGATGGTTGGAGGAGCAACAGAGTGGAGGAGAGTGTGAGAGGGAGATTATTAAGGGTGGAGGAGGACACGTGGAGAGAGGAGGATTAGGTAAAGGAGGAGATGAAGATGGTTGGAGAGTGTAGTGGAGATTATTGGAGTGGAGAAGGACATGTGGAGGGAGTGGAGGTAAAGGAGGAGATGGTTGGAGGAGAAACAGAGTGGAGGAGAGAGAGAAAAATATTATTAGGGTGGAGGAAGACATATGGAGGTCGGTGAGGTCAAGGAGGAGAAGGAGACAGTGGAGAGGAGAAGTGTAGAGGTAAAGGAGGAGATGGTTGGAGCAGGAGCAGCATGCAGGAGAGAGCGTGTAGTGTCTGTAGTAAGGTCCTGTCTTTTATATAGAACCCATGCAATATCTCAGCGTGCATGCATCGGAGGGAGCCATGCAATTTGGCGTGATATCCCGTCATACCACACTGATGGCACTCCACTACAACCCCTTCTCCACCTCCTCCACTTCCTCCACCTGCTGCTTCTCTACTTATTTTTCCACCTGCTACTACTCCACTTCTTCCTCCACCTGCTACTCCTCCACTTATTCCTCCACTTGCTCCTCCTCCACTTCTTCCTCCACCTGCTACTCCTCCACTTCTCCCTCCACCTGCTACTCCTC
>JACEEZ010021923.1:150127-205127 GCA_016584305.1 Chionoecetes opilio | reverse complement strand
ATTATTTCTTGTTGTCACTTGAGTTGGAGGAGGAGAGGAGGAGGAGAGGAGAGGAGGAGGAGGAGGAAGGAGGAGGAGGAGAGGAGGAGTGAGAAGGAGGAGGGAGGAGGAGGAGGAGGAGGAGGAAGAGGAAGAGGAAGAGGAAGAGGAGGAGGAAGAGAGAGGAAGTTCTTTAATTAATATAAATGTTTCTTCTCTTCCTCTTTCTCTTTATCTTTATCTCCATCCTCCTCCTCCTCCTCCTCCCCCTCCTCCTCCTCCTCCTTCTTCTCCTCCTCCTCCTCAATTATCCTTATCCTCCCTATCATCATCATCATCATCATTATTCTTTTGATCATCCTAATTCTATTTTCCAAGACTCGTTAAGAGCTCTGTTATTTTCACTTTTTTATTCCTCCTTGATAATAATTGTTGTACCTATTTTTTCCCTCCCTGTCATTCATTTGTGTCTGGAATAAAAAAAAAATTGTTGAATTTTGTTTGTTTTTTCGTTGTTTTTTTTGTCAGTAATCTCCGTCCTTTTTTTTTTTTTTTTTTTTTTTTTTTCTCTCTCTGTTATTCACGTGTACAAACGGATTACTTTCTCATCATCAAAAGAATTATGAGAGAGAGAGAGAAGAGAGGGGAGAGAGAGAGAGAGAGAGAGAGAGGGAAGAGAGAGAGAGAGAGAGAGAGAGAGAGAGAGAGAGAGAGAGCTAATTCTCATGACGCTGTTAACAAGTTTTCATTAAACCGGGATATTTCATTTTTATTTTGGTGATTTGCTTTTGAACAGATTTTATTCTTTTTATACTCACATATGCGCACATACATAATATTCACATGGATATTTACATAGATATTTGCACACACACACACACACACACACACACACACACACACACACACACACACACACACACACACACACACACACACACACACACACACACACACACACACACACACACAACACACACACACACACATAAACTAAACACGCAAACAAAACTCCCTGAACTCCGGATTTATTCGTATTTGTTTGTTTGTGTGTGTGTGTGTGTGTGTGTGTGTGTGTGTGTGTGTGTGTGTGTGTGTGTGTGTGTGTGTGTGTGCAATACTCGCCCCTAAACGTGCAATCCTGTTGTTAATCTGTGTGTGTGTTTATGCATGAATAACTTTACGTAAACACACACACAACACAAACCAACACACAACCCCACACACACCACACCCACACACACACACACACACACACACACACACACACACACACACACACACACCACAACAACAAAATTACAACCCACGGGACCCTGCAGTTGGTAATCACGGCTATAACTTTCACAACCAACACCCACTGCAGTTTTGGCTACACTGCCGCTCTGCAAATTCGCTGCAAATCGTTGGTTAGGAAAGAATATGGACTTACGAGAGACAGAAAACTAGAATCCGTTGTTTATTATCCCGGTTTTGTTTTTCTGATAGAGAGTATAAGAGAGAGAAGAGAGAGAGAGAGAGAGAGAGAGAGAGAGAGAGAGAAGAGAGGAGAGAGAGAGAGAGAGAGAGATTCAATTCAGATTCGATTCCAGATTCAGATTCAGATATTTATTCTTCCATTTGACAATGGTTATCTCTTTCACAATGGTTACATAATAAAAACCATATCATAAGATATAATATATTATATAGGCTTAAAAATCCTCTGTAGGATATTCGTCCATAGGGGATTTCGTCATTAAACATAAGGGAAAGTATAAAATTTTAAACTATAAAAGAATTCCATTATAAAAAACACTAAATTAAAATATTATGTTGTTAGAACACAACTCAGTAGGTGCTATGTGTCAGATTGCTCCGACATTAAAAGATGATTAACAACTGTTTTTTAAATGAGGATAAGGTGTTAGCATTCCTGAACGTTTGTGGGAGAGAGTGTTCCAATAATTTTGGTCCCTGCCACAGCACAGACCTTTCTCCCTGTTTGGTTATTAGTTTTTTAGGGACATACAATTGTGGGTTTGTTGTCCTGGTAGGAATAGAACGTTATATCTCTTACTGTTGGCAAGGACAGTAGGTGGTTTCAGGGATATATCCTTGATGATGTTGTAGGTACATTATCCAATTCATAATTTGTACTTAATTATATATTTTTAGCCACCCGAGCTGCCTCAAAAACGGTATGGCGTGGTCCACGCTTTGCTCCGCCGCCAACGCTACTTTAGCAAGCAAAGTTGTTGCAGCTTTTGACTTGATCTAAGTGCGTTGTATAAAGTGGCAACCCATATTTTGATGCCGTATTATGATGCTGCAAGACAAGAGAGTGAAATGGATATTAGTCCGTGCGTTTTTTGTTCAAATTTTCTTTGATTCGGTTTACATAAATCACGTACCGAGTTTTCCTTCTAATTTCATTTATGTGGCTTCTCAAAAAGTCAAATAATTATCGAAATGGAATACCCAAGATTTTTTTATGATTTTACTTGGAACAATCACGCATCCGTCACTCCTAAGCAGGTGTTGGTGATATTTCGGAGATATACTTCCTGCTTCCCACAAACATACACTGGGTCTTTTTAGTGTTCAACATCCACCATTTGGCCATGGAGTAGTTTTTTAGTTAGGGCCAGTGTGTTTTCGCCCCTGAGGTGAGCTCATCAAGTTCGTCAATGGTACCGTTATGTATGAGCTGGTGTTCGTCAGCATAGTTTGAGTACATGACAGTCAGAGATATAGTGTGAAAAATCATTATAACACATATTAGAAATAAAATTGTCCTGTTCTGACCCTTGTGGCCACCATGATGTAATTTCAAAGATTTCTGATAGTGCGTTTTCCCATTCGTACACGTTGTGTTTTCTGTTTGCAGATACTTTTCAACCAGAAATCCTACCTTCTTCCTAGGCGTGCGAAGGGGATGGTCCGCATTAAATTATTATTCCTGACGAACGGTTGAAAAATTCCAGATACCTTTCAAATCACAGTATCCAAACACAATATAATATTCAAATTAATTTCTCACACTTTTTTTTTTTTTCCTGAGGCGCATATGTCATGTGTGTGTGGTGTGTGCGTGTGCGTGTGCGTGTGCGTGTAGACGTGTGCGTGTGCGTGTGCGTGTTGCGTGTGTGGGTGTTTGTGTGTGTGTGTGTGTGTGTCACCCAAACAAAACACTTAGAAGCCTTTTACAGATTTGATACTGTACATGGCTATTCTCTAATTTCCACAACTGATGAACCACATGCAAAATTAATTTTTTTATGAAGTTTTTGAATACTTATAAACCTAAGAAATGCATATTCTTTTCCCGTTGATGTTATATATATATATAGATAGGTATATTTTTTTTATGTTTGTCTTTCTTAGGGACGCAAGGTATCTTATAAACACTGTGTAACTAGAGGGAACTTGAATGATCTTTTCTGTAATTTGTATTATGTAAATATGTAGTTTTCAATATGTAGTAGACCTCTTGTTGAATTTTTAAGTTTGTGTTTTAGTAGTTTTATAGTATTTTTTTTTTTTTTGTTGGACTACAGTTTTGTTCCTCAAATTTGTGGAAATGTTTCATTATAAAGACAACATTATTGTGTTTTGGTCCTATTTGTCTTTGATATTATGTATAATTTATTAATCCCCTGGGTGGTCAATATATCTAATATATCTATCTATCTATCTATCCTATCTATCTGTGTGGCGGCGTCTGCGTGTGTGGGTGTGTGGTTGTGGTTTGTGTGGGTATGTTTCCAAGAAGTGTAATCTGAAGACCAAGTAATATAGAAGGGAATAAATAAGTGATACGGCTGAAGGATGAACTGAAATACTCTAAAGCAATAACCGCATGATCACTCAACCAGGGAATATGCAGAGTCAACAATGGTCAGGTGGGGAGGAGGGGGTGGGGGGAGAGAGGAGAGAGGAGAGAGAGAGAGAGCAGAGGGAGAAGAGGAGGGAGGGGAGAGGGAAGGAGAGAGAGGTAGAGAATGAGAGAGGAGCGAGGGGAGAGAGAGGAGAAGAGCGGGAGTGAGAAGAGAGAGAGCGAGAGAGTAGAGAGAGAAAGGAGGGAAGGATGAGAAAAGGGAGTGAAAAGTGAGACAGAGAGAGACAAACAACAGAAAGAAAACCCTCTGGTAACACCCCCACCCGCGGGTTTTGCTTGCGTTTCTATCAAATGTTTTTCAAAAATGGACTCAAATGAGGGAGGAAAAAATTAATGTCACCCATGATATAAAAAAAACGTAAATAAATGTATATATACTGGGTGGGCGGTCCACGTGCTAAAAAAAAATGCATCACACAAAGAACCTAACAATATTGACATAAAACTTAAAAAACGATTGTCTTCTAGAGTGAGATAAGAAATACACCGCCTCCGCAAAAAATTGTGTTGCTTGCATTAAACGGACTTGTGTTTAAGTAATGCTTTTTTATTTGGTCCCCTGAAAATTATCCAGCGCCTTAAGTGGAGTTTGGGAATGTTGTCAAGTGGCAATGGAGGATTAGGTTGGAGTGCGAGGTGGTGGAGAAATGAGGGTGTGGAGGAAAGAGGTGGTGGAGAATGAGGGTGGTGGGAGGACGAGGTGGTGGAGAATGAGGGTGTGAGGAGGAGGTGTTGGGTTTTGAAGGTTAAAAGCAGTAAAAACAAAGGGTGGAAAAAAAACGAGTGGAGGATGATGAGGTTGTTTATTAGTGGAACAATACACAAATAAAGGAATAGTCATGGCATGGTCACTCCGGCGTTTCTGGAAGTGACCATGCGCAATCTTAACACCCTTTAACATTCTCCCTAATGTCCACACACTCCCACTCTTCTCACACTCCACTCTCACTCTCACTCTCACTCTCACATCTCACTCTCTCTCATCCGTCTCTCTCTCTCCTCCCTCGTCACCTCTCACCCTCGCTCTCTTCTCAACTCTCCTCCTCCCTCTCTCCTCTCTCTCTCTTAAAACACGGGAAAAATAAATACATTCCAGTTGGTACACGAGGGTGCGGATAGGGCTTGGGTGACAGCGGAGTACTGCACAACTGAACATAACTCTTAATACCGCGCTAAACAAAAGTGTGTTGACCCTTTGCCGGCATATCCGGGGCGGCATCCAAGTACCCCTCGCGTGGAAGCCTGTTTTTAATGAGGTGGGATTGTTTCTTAAGCAGCGAGGGAGACAGAATGACAACACAGAGGGGAAGAGAAAACAGGGAGAAAGAAGGAAGGTGTATAAGTTTATGGGTGCGCGGAATGGTAAAAGACTGGGATAAGGATTGGCATTGATGGAACGGTGAGGGATAGGGATATGAGAGGGAGGGAGGGATGCTATTATACTCTTTCTTTTTTTTTTCTCTCCTCTTTCCTCAGTTTCCTTCACTAATAATATAAAGATAAATGGCCCTTAAATACGTAAAGTCATCACTATTTTCACTTTCGTCATGTCCCTACATTTTTTACTTTCATGTCACTATCATTACACGTGGCATCATTTTACGTTAATCCTGCTAGAAGACTTCGCACCGGCAAACCGTTCCCGCGCCTCTGTAGCGAAGAGCCCGTGCATTTCTGGTCCAATAATCCTCACCTTTCTTCCCGCCGCGAACAGCTGGTGGCTCGCGTGGCTCAGCACCCCTGGCAGGACCACAAGACTAAAAAAAAAACCCGGAGTGGGTGAGTTGAGTACCACGCGGCCGTGAAATCTCATAATGTGTTTTGGTCCTCTAGACACGAAAATACACACTGGCTGGTTTCTGCATTGCGGTATGATGGTAAACATCGACTAAACTGAAAACAAAAGCAGAGGAAGGAGGAAACGCTTGCCGACAGAACTTCCTAATCCTCCCGCTAACAGAGGAGAAGGCAGAATAGAGGAGAGGAAGAAATAGGACCTTTCAAGTTTTTTAATTTTCTTAATTTTTTTCCTTTTCTTCAAGTTTATACATTTGACATTTATTTAATGAAAATTTCGAGGCCTCATATAAAACCTCTTAACACATACTACCTTGCTTCCTACGACTACTACTAACTATGGTTTTCCCCACATAAACATACACCACCACCACCATCACCTACCACGGCCGACGTTTAAACCTGCTACAAAACACACCTACAGCCCAGCGTTGCCCCAATCTCTCCTAACTCATCCTAAACACACTTTTTATTCCCTTTCTCTCTATTCTGGTCTTATTTCCTTCCTTCCTCTGGTCCTTTTCTTTGCCTAAGAAAAATCACCCCGCCCTGTATATTCCATCTTATACCTCACAAGCAAATAATGCAGTTTATCCTGCAAATAAGCCTCGTACTTCCTATACCCCAACAGACTCCTGCTCCTATAACTCCATACTCCAATAAGGTCATTTCTCTTTTCTGTGACTTTTCCCAATGATTTTTTTCGAAGCATTTAAAGTTTTATATTTCTTCTTCCTAGGAAACGATCGTTTAGAGCGCTTGTTGGCAGCGGAAATCATAATTGTCATGTGTCCCCCATAATTGCCTACCTCTAATGATGCTCTCTCTCTCTCCTCCGCTCTCCTCAACTCTCTCGCACCACCCGGGCTCTCCCCTCCTACGCGCCTGGAAGGGGACTCTCTCCCGTACTCCTGCTCTCCTCATCTCCTCTTCATCTCGTCTCCTCCATCCTCAATCTCCTCTCTTCTCTTTCTCTCCATCCTCAAATCTCTCTCTCTCTCCTCTCTTCTCATCTCTCTCGTCTCTCTCTCTCTCTCTCTGTAGTAGAAGTAGTAGTAACTAGTAGTAGTAGTAGTAGTAGTTATTAGTAGTAGTAGTAGTAGTAGTAGTTATAGTAGTAGTAGTAGTAGTATAGTATTAGTAGTACGTAGTAGTCCGTAGTCGTAAAGGATAGTAGTGGGCACGAGTGCTAGTTCCAGATAATTAGAATCACCAACAAGCACAACCAGAAAAAAACTTATATTCACAGCAGTACTAAAATCCCCAAATAATATATATCTTTTCCTTTTCTCGGATATAACACCATTCACGCATACATTACAAGCACTTTCATTTCCTCAGGCGCAACCTTACCATGGGGAAATATATGTTGAAACTATGCACCGGGTGGAGAAATAATCATTCTGGCTGAAAAACAGCATATTCACTTGGAGTCTTATTTTCAGCACTTCTTCCTTCCATTTTTTTTTTTTTTTTCTTTTTCCTACTTTTCTGGCTCCACCTTGCCTCTCTCTGCCTTGCTTTCTTTCCCTTCCTACTTATTTTACTCCATATCCTTCATCCTCTCCGTTGTTTTGCTGACTTATAAGGCCTTGTATCCTCCCTTGTTTTGAATTTTTTTTTTATATAAATTCAAATACAAGGTTTTTTTTTTTCTGCCTTTTGATTTTCCCTTTCTTTTGTTGTCTTCTACATCCTCTCTCTCTTACTTGCCAGCCTTGGTATTTCTCTTTCTTGCTATACTGTATATTTCCTATAGTATCTTATTTCTTCTGTAAACGGACACTAGACTACAAAAAAATTAAATTAAATATTTACACACACGCACAGAGAGAGAGAGAGAGCGAGGAGAGAGAAGAGAGAGAGGAGAGAGAGGAAGAGGATAGGAGCGAGCAGAGAGAGAGAGACGATAGAGAGGAAGAGAAGAGAAGAGAGAGAGAGAGAGAGAGAGGAGGAGGACAGAGAGAGAGTAGAGAGAGAGGAGTATAGGAGAGAGGAGAGAGAGAGAGAGAGAGAGAGAGAGAGAGAGAGAGAGAGAGAGAGAGAGAAGAGAGAGAGAGAGAGAAGAGAGGACAGAGACAGAGACAGATACAGAGACAGAGACAGAAGACAGAGAGAATAGAGAGGAGCGAAGAGGAGAGAGAGAGAGAGAGAGAAGTGTGTGTGTGTAAGTAATTCAGATCACGTCACCGTCCCAAGTCAAAGGTTTGGGAGCCGTTCGACTCCCCGCTGATGGTAATTGGGTAAAATAGTCTCTTTCCAGCGTCTCGATTCACGCATTGCCAAGACTCTTCACATCTCTTTCGTTTGCTTTTATTCCTTATTTTCTGTTTTACATTTCAATTATTCGCTGAAGTGACTCATATATATAATAATCTTTCATCTTTCGTTATTCCATTTCTTTCCTACTTATATATTTTCTCTTCACTTCTCTTTCGTTTGTTTTTATTCCTTCTTTTCTGTTTTATACCTAAATAATTTGGTAACATAACTACTCCTAAATATTAAGTCCTCCAGCTTTCCTTTTTTTCCCTCTTTATACTACTTGCCTGTTTTCCCCCCCCCAAGATCTGTTGCTTCTTTCCGCCATACGTTTCCGCTTCTCTTGATCTCCTTTATTTAATTTGTTTTATTTCCTCGTCTGTCTTCACATAAAAGTTTCATTCTTTCTTTTCCCCCTTTGTAGATTAATTAGACTTCTTCTCCTCTTCCTTCAATTTTGCTTTTTCAATTTTATTGACTCATCATCATTCAATTTTTCAATTCAATTTTTAATTTTGTTCTATTTCTCTATTTTGATTATCATTTCTACCGTTCTTCTCTCTTCTCCTCTTCCCTGTTTTAGTTTTCAATTGTTTCCCTTTCTTATGTTCTTTCCTTCTCCTCTCATCTCTCTCGTCTCTGCGTCCCCTCCTCTCGCACCAGTCGCCTGACTCGTCTCCCCCCCATCATCTCTCTCTCTCCTCTCTCCTCCCGTCTCCTCTCTCTCTCCTCTCCTCGTCTCTCTCTCCTCCCTCCCCACTCTCTCTCTTCCCTCTCTTCTCCTCTCTCTCTTTGTGTGTTTTCTATGGGGATGACCGGAAGATAAGATATATAAGATTTTCATACATCCTATCTAGAGAGACACCTTTGCAAGTTACCAACTACAAAAGGTTATTGACTATTACAAAGCGCAAGCGCCAGCGCCGCCTACGTCCAAAACTACACGGAAACTAAGGCCCGGACGGAATGATGAACGGAAGAGAAAGGAGAAGAAGGAGGAGGAGGAGGAGGAGGAGGAGGAGGAGGAGGAGGAGGAATGAGTAAGAATGACAAAATATTAGGATAATAACAACACATGTGAAATTAAGAAAGACGATGAAGAAATAGTAGCATTAGGAGAGTGTGTGTCATGCATGCACTATTGAGAGAGGGAAGATAGGAAAGGAAAACCTTCGCTAACGGGGTCGCAGATTAAGTGATTAACTGGGTCGCAGCGAATTTTCTTCTATCTAAATATCTCAACGCAGTCTGTCTTCTCTATCTTCTTTCATCTCCTCCCCCTTTCTCCGTCCTTTATATATCATTCCATCATCGCGTCTTCCTTGCTCCCCTTGATCATTCCTTGTGTCTCCATTCCTGCACCACAAGCATAAAATTGCATCAGTCACGGGAATTTGAGACTCCACGGTCACTACAAAGTCACACCACTAACCAATACCACCACGTTCGGAAATTTTGCATATCAAGCTAAACTAAGTATAAGAATAAGTATTTTCATCCTATCTATGGACACTTTTCGCAAGTACCTAAACTACAAGGTTATTGACTATACAAACGCACGCCACGTCATCACGAACTAGGCTGACTCGAAAAACCGACTGACCGAATGCGCAAACGGACTCTGCACATTGCTCAGCTAAACTGGCAAGAACATTCCCCATTTTCTATACGCATTGTTTTGAACTTTAAATGAGTTGAGGTGTATGTACCACAACAAAGCGCAATCGTTACTGCTGCCCTTATTGTGGAGGAGTAATTATTCATAATGAGTCAGCGTCCACGTAATAGGAGCCCTGAGGGGAGATCGTGCCCCGGGTGACAGAGGGAACAGAGGGTTGACCCGACGGGACGAGCAGGCAAGGTGGAGGCAGGAGGTGGTGGGTGGACAAGGCCGAAAAAGTAGGTTCACGGTGGGCGACGGTCCTGATGGGCAGAAGGCGGACCAAAAGGGATTTAAGAACAGAACAAACATAAGAACATATAAAAAAGGAAGCTACACGAGGCCCCGTGAACCTACACGAGTGGTAGTTCCTGTTACTAAAACACTACCTACAATCCACTTTCATGCCCCATCCCATGAAATTGTCCCAGAGGGACGAGGACGAAACGAGGGGCAAGGGATGATGGTTTCAGGTGTGGATCACAGACAGTCCTTAATGAAGGTAATAATAATAATAATGTTAATTAATAGGGCGCAACTGTAGGTACAGTGCATACAATAAATACATATAACCTAACTAACATAACTGCATGCACACTGTTTATGGATACCACAAAGGCGAATTTTTCGTGATAAGAATGGCATTTCAAGAGTATGGTCATTGTTTTAAGCATATACCCACTACTATTTTCTTCTTATTCAACGAGCCACAGTTTACCGAGCACCGAGCATCATTGTCAATGGCGGCACAAGCAAAAAAAGACAAAACAAAAACAGCTACTAATAGTCAAGCAAACTCTCTTAACAATATAAAAAAAAAGTGATTTTTCAGTATACCAGCTATCAGATTTTTTTAATAGAACAGCAAAATCTATCAGTATAAACGGTTTCCTCCTACAAATAGCGGGATGCTGAGAAACTAAAACATGCTAAATTTTTTGGGGGGGATCTATTTTTGATTCTAGGATTTTGATTAGACAAATGCTGGAGCTGGGTGAGTCTCGTTTAGTGTTGCGGGCGCCGCTACGGGTGTTTTGCACCCTACAAAAGGGTGTGTTGGCCGCGCGGCCACTACAGGGTGTGTTGCGGCCTGCTACATACAGGGTGTGTTTGCGCCACGAACAAGTGTTAATTTTTGGCGCCTCTACTGGTTGGTGGTTTGTATACGCACAGAGGTGTGTTGAGCCGCTACAGGGTGTGTTGCGGGGGTACCTGGAATTGTCGCCGATAGGAACTGACTGTCCCGCCGATAAAATCGTCGACTGCTCACCATTGTTCTTTTTTCTTCCAACCTCAACGTCGGCGGGGAGTTCCAATTGCACGCGACAGTTCTAGTTCTTGATCCTTGATATTACAGTACCCAATATAATCATTTTAGAATTAAAGCTTTTAATCATGTTTTCTTGCTTTCTTCTGCATTCCAAGGGATTACATAACCAGGCAATAAACTTGAACTAATCAAGGCTTTTCAGTGGTAGAAATACTAAGAGAGAGCCGATAAATGGATACTATAAGCCTCATCATACAAGGAAAGATCCTTATAATCCTAATTATAATCCAGCAATATCAAAGAAAATTCCCCTTGGTAAATAATAAAAATAAAGCTTTTGATAGTAAAAAAAGAGACACGGGTAGAGGCAGGGAACAGGCTCGACGGCTATTACTGACTGCCCGTCACTATGTCAAAGTTTGTGAGACAAAATTGCCCCTATTGAAACACGCTAGACCTTCCTTGCCCCGAACCATGGCTTCGTCTGGGGTTGGGGACAGACTCCTTCATTAGTCTTTCCATTATAAGACAGTTCCATAAAAACCAACCACACTTTACTCTTCCTTTACATCTATTCCAAATGGAACTGTCGCCGAGAATTTCCGCGTCGGCGAGCGTTCCACTGTCGGCGACAGTTCTCGTTTGATGCTTCGGCGACAGTTCCTATCGGCGACAGTTCCATAAACCGTACAAATCAGCCAAGTGATGCGCCTATAAGCGGTAGAGGTAACAAGAAGAAGAAGATCACGCCAAGGTAGAGTGTTGAGGAATTTATGGCGGTTATTAATATATCTTTCTATACCGCCCCATCCTCTCCTCCCAAGTATATTGAATATGTGATTGTCGGCTATAAGGGTTGGGTTAGATGAGATGTGGGGTATTATTTAGTAAGTTGATATCAAAAGGAATAACTTGGCACTACTTCAAAGTGTGTGGAGCGGCGGTGATGAGGCCCGGGTTAACGGGGAGGGGCGTGACCTACCGCCCGGTGCCCACAACCACTTGAGTCAAGAACATAAGGAAACTACAAGAGGCCGGTAGTCTTACGTACACGTGGTAGTTCCTTCAACACATGTACATTACCTACATCCACCTTTCATCCCAAGCACTATTTTCGAAGACAACAATATATTATTTTTCCGATTTTCTGGCCTCTATGTCTGTCATTAATGTTACAGATGCAGTGACCACCAAAATTTGTAATGAATGGTGGTCAACTAAGGGTTGCCAGACTATCTAACACAATATTTCCCAACCTGGGGGAAATTTCCCCCTGGTGGGAAATTTCAGGATTCTAAGGGGGAAATGTATCCGAGGGACATCTAAATTACTAGCATTTAGTCGACAGAAAAAAATCTCTTAGAGTTCAGAGTTCAGCTATTGACTTCTTTTTTCTTTAAGTGTATATATATAGAGAGGATAGTGTCTATATACTTGTTATTAAGCAAGTGAATGTTGTGTTTTGGCTACTTTTTTTCTTCACCACATGAAGGTGGGAAATCCGGATGGTTGAACAGGGGAAGGGGGAAACAACAGAACAAAGGTTAGGAACCACTGATCTAACATAAATAAAAGACAGAATTCCCATGGAAATAGGACAATTTAATGAAAAAAGGACAGTCAATCTCACCACTCATTACTACCACACCCATACCTCACCACTCATTACTCACACATCCATACCTCACCACTCATTACTCACACATCCATACCTCACCACTCATTACTCACACACCCATATCTCACCACTCATTACTCACACATCCATACCTCACCACTCATTACTCACACATCCATCACTCACCACTCATTACTCACACATCCATACCTCACCACTCATTACTCACACACCCATATCTCACCACTCATTACTCACACATCCATACCTCACAACTCATTATTACTCACACATCCATACCTCACCAATCATTACTCACACAACCCATACTCACCACTCATTACTCACACATCCATACCTCACCACTCATTACTCCACACCCATACCTCACCACTCATTTACTCACACCCATAGCCAGAGCTGGGCAGTATTTAAATACATTTGTATTTAAATATCTTTGAGTATTTAGAACTGTATTTATAATACATTGGTTTAAACGTATTTTAATACAGTATTTAAATTCTTTAATATGTATTTAAATACTCATAATATAAATATATAAATACTTTTATCAGTTTACTCAATAATCAATTAATAATCTCAATTACTCAAGATAATTAATCATTAATTAAATATACAATAGGAAAGTATCCTTTATACTTTATCAAGTTATTGTTAATCAAGAATTACTGAATACATGTTAAAAATTGTGCGTATTTAAAATGTATTTATAACTGTATTTAAATACATTCCTAAAGATTTGTATTTGGTATTTAGATACATTTCTCCCATTATTTAGTATTTAGTATTTAATACATTCAATGTATTTAGTGCCCAGCCTGCCCATACCTCACCACCATTACTACCACACCCATACGTATTATTCCCACTCATTATACACACTCATATATATCACTCTACTCATTCCTCACCCATATATCACCACTCATTACTACACACTCATATACACCACTCATTACTACCACACTCTACCTCATAACCTTACTCACACACCCATACCTCACCACTCATTTACTCACATCCATACTCACCACTCATTACTAAACACTCATACCTCACCATTATTAACAACCACTCACTCACATCAACTCTTCAAAGAACCATCGATCGTACTATTTCAATAACTTTATTGTTTGAATCATTAAATTTTTATTATAACTTAATAAACTATAAAGTCGCCAAAATTACTCCACTCAATGTCGGTTATGGGTGCCTATCAGTGTTCTAACGTAAATTTTTATTACTTATTTTATTAAATCTATTTTTTATTCTATTTATTTTATCCATTCGGGACCCCAATGCCCGGGGCCTGGGCTGCTGCTCATTAACCTCATGGCTAAATCCCCCACCCATGGTTCACACAGGGCTTGTCACGCGAGTCTGATCCCTAATCGAGTTTATCCGCTCCGGGGCGAGATTGGGCTCATTAACACCGCTTTGGGTAATGCTGGGCTCCCCCGGGGCCACCTCCTTGCTCAAGGGAGACAGTAATTTTTCAGTGAAAATCCGGTAATGATGGTCGGGGCAATCTCCGACTACGATTTGTGCCTGACGCTGCAGTGTGTAACCCCGGGTCGTGTGTTTGGGGTGTGTGGTTGGTTGTGTGTGTTTGTGTGTTGTGTATATTTTTATTTTAGGCATAACGATTGGAAGTGCAAATTATGTTTTTTTTTTTAATTTATTTAAAGTAATCATAATAATAGCTTGGGGCGAATTCGAACTGGATTTCAGAAGAGCATGTGTGTGTGTATAATAAAATATATATATATATATATATATATAGAGAGAAAAGAGAGAGGAGAGAGAAGATAGAAAGGAGAAAAGAGAGAGAAGAGAGAGGAGAGAGAGGAGGAGAGGAGAGAGAGAGAGAGAGAGAGAGAGAGTAAGAGAGAGAGATAGAAATAAAAAGAAGAAAGATAGAGAGAGAGAGGGGAGAGAGAAGAGAGAGAAGGGGAAAAAGAGAGAGAGAGAGAAGAGAGAGAGAGAGAGAGAGAAGAGAGAGAGAGAGAAGAGACAGAGACAGAAAGAAAAAAATTTATATCATATATATTTCATATCTCTCTCTCTCTCTCTCTCTCTGGTGTGTGTGTGTGTGTGTGTAGTGATATATATATAATATATATTTATATAATATATATTATATATTTATACTTTATTATCATATATATATATATTTATACACACACCCAGACCCCTTCTTGGAATTCCTTCGGTTATCGACCCCAAGATTTATTCTTACATAATAAACTTAAATAATAAACGTATACTACCGGTTAACCTAAGGCGCCACCTGACTAATGTCGCCAGCGCCATATATTGAATTGTACATCATTTGATGTTATGTGCCACTGAAGATGATACACAGTAGTTTATATAACTGTATATTCTACCCTGTTTCAGCGTTGTTTTATGCCTTGTATCTGCAAGTATATACGGTTTCAAATTTCGCTACTCGTTTTCTTTTTCGGGCAACGCCCGACGGTGGAGGACACTCCCAGAGGACACCCCCAGTGGAGGGGAAGGGTATATTCTTCCGCGCTAATCTCCAATGAGGCGGCGTCAGGAGGAGGCTGTAGACAACTTTACATGTATATTTCTCCCTTCAAGTCTTTGATAGTTTCAAGTTATTGCTGAAGCTCATATGTATAGTTCGTGGCTCCTATATGTCTGTCTCGAACAAGGATGAAATAGAGGAGGAAAGGATGGAATGAGAGAAGGAGAGAATTAAGGAGAGGGAGGTGAAGGTGCCTTCAAGACACCTAGGGCCGTACTATTGCGATCGCCTTGCGTCGCTTGCGATGCTGCGCCAGGTCAAGTCTCCAAGGGGGCGGAGTCAGGGAAGGGTGTTGACAACCTTACAAGTATATTTCTCCCACTGAAAGCCTTTGATAGTTCAAGTTATTGCTGGTATGTAATCCCTGAATGCAGAAACATGATTAAAAGCTTATTAAAAGATATATTGGGTACTGTAATATCAAGATCAAGAACTAGAACTGTCGCCGACAATTGGAACTCCCGCCGACGTGAAAAATTGGAGTAGTCGCCGATATCGGCGACAGTTCCTATCGGCGACAGTTCCAGGTACCCATTACCTACATCCACCTTTAACCCCAAGTACGTTTTTCGAAGACAACAATATATTCTTTTCCGATTTGCTGGCCTCTGTCATTAATGTTGTAGATGCCAGTGACCACCAGAATTTGTAATTGAATGGTGGCCAACTCAGTGTTGCCAACTATCTAACATAAATAAAAGACAGAATCCGCATGGAAATAGGACAATTTAGTGAAAAAAGGAGTCAAATCATACCACTCATTACTATAACCATAATTATACCACACCTATACCTTAATTACCACTCATTACTCACACACCCATAACTTTTACTAGAGAGCTACCTAGCCAGATAATGATAATATATAAGTCTCTCATACAAAGAAAGATCCTTGTAATAATAATTATAATCCTTCAATAGTAAGAAAAATGCTTGTAAATAATAGTAATAAGCCTTTGATAGTAACACAAGAGACGGCAGGCATGACAGCTCGACGTTTACTGAAGCACATTAATTAAGTTGTAGAAATGCTAGACTTGCCCCCAGCATCACCTGCGCTGCGCATCGTAATGTCCTGTGAGGACTAGCCTATTAAGGGTTAAGTTAATTAGGTGAGATGTTGGGATTTATTTAGTAAGTTGATATCGAGAGAAACATTTTGGCACTACTTTATACTGCGTTCAGCGGTGCGGAGGAGTGCTTATCGGGGAGGAGCGTGGCGACCACCCACAACTAAAAACATTATAACAACATAAGGAAACTACAAGAGGCCGGTATAGTCTTACACGTGGTAATTCCTTCAACACATGTAGGTCATTACCTACATCCACCTTTCATCCCTATGCACTATTTGCGAAGACAACAATTATATTCGCTTCGAGGACGCTTGCAAGTCTCTTAGATGCCAGTGACCACCAAAATTTTTAATTGAATGGTGGTCAACTATATATATATATTATAATATATAATATTATATATATATATAAATATATATATATATATATATATATATATATATATATATATATATATATATATATATATATATATACATACAGTGAAGCTAAATATTTTAATTCAGGAGTGGAGGAGGATCCTGGAGGAAGGGAAGTATTATGATATATATAGAAGTCTCTCTCGTCTCACTCTCTCTCTCTCTCTCACACACACAGCACACACACACATGCACGCATTCATGCATGTGTTGTACTCAATTTCATTTCTCATTAAGGACCGGCCAATGATTAAAAAGAAGTTACAAAATGCCCGCCATATTGCCAGTCCCCATAAATAATATATACAAATATATATATATCATATAATATATATATATATATATATATATATATATATATATATATATATATAATATATTCATATAATATAATTACATATATATATATAATATATATTATATATATATATATTATATACCAGACCCCTTCTGGAAATCCAGTTCGATTAATTATCGACCCCAAGCATTTATTTCGACTACATAAATAAACACAAAATAAATCAATACAGTAGCCCACAACTATTATTTGTCCTTCAAAGTAGACCTTCACTCTTGTGGAACTGTTTGGTCTGTGGTGAAAAGCTAAGCATGATTATTGTCTCTCACAAACTCAATTCTCCCCCCTCCCCGGCAAGAAGTATACTGCCTTATAACGAAAACCTACCGAATAAGGATATAATTATAATGTATTAATTGTTTTTTGTATTTATTCAGATAAGATATATTATAATAATAATAGATGCATTGTTTTGAGACATAAAAAATATTCATTATCATTAATTAAGCAGTATATAAAATATTTGACATAATAAAAAATTAAGAAAGCATAATTATATAATAATAATATTAATAAGAAGAAAACATATGAGTACAAATCACAACCTTTTTTTTTTAATTACTGAAAATGAATACAGAAAACCTGCAATCCTATTAGGAAGCTGTTTAGGGGACAGCTGCTTCTGCCTGTAGGCCTCCCATGCACGTAGAACATTTGATTGAAATAATGAGTCACTTGCGTTCTGATGTTTTTCTAATTTTTCTTGAGCTACAAGTTGATGCTGCACGGTAACTAACGAGCACTCCTTGTACAGCACGTCAATGAGTTCATATGCATTGCAGCTCGCTCCGACTCTTTCACAGAGTTTATTCAGATTGTTATGCCACCCTTCTACATCGTTGTTAGTCCGCACTGTCTGTCCGAACACAGACCATTGGTATGGAGTAAAACCCGCACGTCGTGAACTAATCCAGGTCGACTCCATGTACGCAAACAGCTGATGGAGACCGTCAGAGGGATTCGGCAAGACCAGACTGTGTAGGTGATGGAAGGTCTCTGGGATTTGCTCTGCTGGCAGGAAAGGTAGACAGAGCAGCTGTCTTAGAAACTTATATGTGTTCTTCTTCTTGTAGTATGGAATACTTAGTCCATAAAGCTGGATCCGTTTCCACACAGCCTGGGTCCAGTGAAAGGAACATCCTCTCAACTGCAGATCAGGGTAAGTGCGCCCAAATGAAGTCCAAACTGCAGTCTCAAAGTCCATTATCACACTCCGAAGACTTACGTCAGCTGGGAGTCTTGCTTTGATGGCCTCCAAAACTGCAGAATAATCACCAATAGTGCGTCTGGTCATCAGTACTTGGATAAGGGGGACTTGTTTGATGCATTTGTTCTGAGCAATGAAGGCGTGTATTCCCCAAAGTTGCTTGAAGGGTGACTGGACACTCTTAAATGTTGCATCAACATACCACGTTCTTGCCTGGGAGGCCAGCTGTAGACCAAACTCGGTGAAAAGGATGGTGTGGCGATAGGCACCCACTCTAACGTCTTCCTGGACAAAATTCTTCGGTAAGGCCTCCTCAACCCATTCAAACTGTAGTTCAAGGGGATGTTTTGGTCTTCTTTTCTGTCTGCATTTATTCGTTGCTCGAATAAGTGCATCCATCTTAGGGAGGTTAGCGATGGGTGTATTTTGTGGAAGATGTTTTTGAAGTCCCTCCTTGACAATAGTGAGAGAGAGAGAGAGATATATATACACACACACACGCTCGGTTCGTTCACTACCGAGAAGTCCCGGGTTCGATCCCCAGGTAGAGCGGAAACAGATTCCTTAAAATCATGTTTCCTTAAAACCCGAGCCCCTGTCCACCCAGCAGTGAATGGGTACCGGGTGTTAGCCGAGGTTTGTGACCTGCTCTCCAGGGTGCTGGCTTCGGCCAAAACTAACCACTAAGGATGAATGATAAAAATGTTTATATGGAGACGGGCCATACGAGCGTCGCTCTGGCCCTGTAAAATAAATAGATGAATACTACCGTAGATAACAGTTAAGTCGCCAGGACAACTTTTTTTTCTGTTTACAGACGTGTGGTGGCGTTAATACTTACATTTCTACATTCTTGATTTCAGGAAAGTTAGAAGGGGCTATCTAGAGAGTCTGTGTCATTTTGTGTCTTCATCTGTGTCATATTAGGGCTATAAATGAACAAAGGACAAAAATATCTACAAAGTGGCTATCAACAGTAGAGTCGCCATCTAGTGTTTATTTACTGAGTGTCGTACCGCTGTCGTCGTCGCCCGAAAAAAAAATGCGTAGCGAAATTTGAAACCGTATATACTCGCAGATACAAAGCATAAAACAACGCTGTAACAGGGTAGATTATACAGTCATGATATAAACTACTGTGCATCATCTTCAGTGGCACATAAAATCAGTAGTGATGCTATAATTCGTAATATTTGGCGCCTGGCGACATCACTGCAGGTGGCGACTTTACTGTTATCTACGGTAGATGAATACACACACACACACACACATACACCAGACCCCTTCGGAAATCCAGTTCGGTTATCGACCCCCCCAAGCATTTATCATGATTACATAAATAAACTCAAATTAAATAAATACGTACTACTACCGTAGATAACACTAAAGGCACCACCTGCACTAATGTCGCCAGGCGCCACCTGCACTAATGTCGCCAGGCGCCATATATTACGAATTATAGCATCACTATTGATTTGTATGTGCCACTGAAGATGATACACAGTAGTTTATATAACTGTATAATCTACCCTGTTTCAGCATTGTTTTATTAATTGTATCTGCAAGTATATATGGTTTCAAATTTCGCTACTCGTTTTTTTACTTCGGGCAACAACGACGGTGGGAGGACACTCCCCGTGGGACTCTCCCAGTGGGGGGGGAATGGGCGGGCACAATATTCTAAGTATTCTTCCGCGCTAATCTCTAAGGAGGCGGCGTCAGCTGTAGGTGAGACAACTTTACATGTATATTTTCTCCATTGAAAGTCTTTGATAGTTCAAGTAATTGCTGGAAGCTCATATATATATGTTCGTTGCTCCTATGTGTCTGTCTCGATCAATGATGAAATAGAGGAGGAAAGGATGGAATGAGAGAAGGAAACAAGTAAGGAGAGGGAGGTGAAGGTGCCTTCAAGACACCTAAGGCCGTACTATTAAACCATCGCAGCATCGCAGGCGATGCTGCGCTAGGTCGAGTCTCCAAGGAGGCGGAGTCAGTGACAACTTTACATGTATATTTCTCCCATTGAAAGACTTTGATAGTTCAAGTTATTGCTGGTATTTAATCCCTGAATGCAGAACCATGATTAAAAGAGTATTTAATTAAATATATGGTACTGTAATATCAAGATCAAGAACTAGAATTGTCGCCGACGATTGGAACTCTCGCCGACGTGAAATATTGGAACAGTCGCCGATATCGGCGACAGTTCTTATCGGCGACAGTTCCAGGTACCTTCTAAACTAGGCGAGAGAGAGAGAGAGAGAGAGAGAAGAGAGAGAGAGATAGAGAGAGAGAGAGAAGAGAGATGAAGAGAGAGAGAGAGAGGAGAGAGAGAGAGAGAGAATTGAACTATCAGAATGTTTAAATTACTGATAAGATAAAATTTGATGTTAAAGGGCAAGTGTTTGAAAGTCTCAATAACAGAAATATCTTTGGTATCCATTAGTAAAGAATAATATGTGAAATACGACGCGAAAAAAAAAGAATTCCGAGACGTAAAATTACATAAAAGAAATTCAAAAATAACAACAAATAAGTTTTAAAAGAAAATAGGGAAATATGCTAGAGAGAGAGAGAGAGAGAGAGAGAGAGAGAGAGAGAGAGAGAGAGAGAGAGAGAGAGAGAGAGAGAGAGAGAGAAAAAGAGAGAGAGAGAGAAGCGAAAGCGAGAGACGAAGTGAAAAGTGAGAAGCGAGAGAGAGAGAGAGAGAGAACAAAACAAAGGGAGGAAGGAGGATTTAGCCCGGAATGGAAGCAATAATTTCATTACCACAGTCAGTTGGGCAGTATTTAAATACATTTGTATTTAAATACGTATTTAAATAAATTTGTGTATTTATAAATGTATTTATAAATACCATGGTTTTCATGTATTTAAATACAGTATTTCAATACTTTTATGAGTATTTAAATACATTGTATTTAAATACTCATAATATGAAAATGTAAATACTTTTTTATCAGTTAATTTGGCCATAAACCCGCCCAACAATCTGGCAACCCTGATGTTACAGTGAACTAGTGTTTCCACTTGCAAGGAAATTTCCTTATTTTTTGGAAATTTAGGCCTGAGAAGGAATTTCTAAGGTAACCCAGAATCTAAGGAAATTCATTTTTCTTCGGCCATGTTAAAAGTTGTGTGTATTTAAAATGTATTTACATATGTACTTAAATACAATTGATGTATTTAGTACTTAGTATTGAAATACATTCGTAAAATGTATTTAGTATTTAAATACATTCAATGTATTTAGTGCCCAGCTCTGACCACAGTGACTGCAGAGAAGGATGTATGCAGGCATAGACCACTGTATACCTGGACTGCGCACGAGACGATGTTTTGAATTGCGGGGCTGCATAGGGGCCTGCGGGGCGCCCGACAAAGAGATATAGTGGTCTATTGACTATCATATAGACTGGTTTATCAGTATATATGATATACTGTAATCTTCGTAAATGTTTGTTCTGTAATATTATCAAATTAAAAACAGTAAAACACGCTAAAGAAATGCCATTACGAGACTATGAAGAAATATGCATGAACTTAATATTCACTTAACTCTTCACCATTTAAAACTTTGCAAGCAACTTTTATCATGAAGGGTACCAATAGAAGCGCAATTTTATTAGCTTTCCATTGCTATATTTCGTTATCTGATAAATTAATTAGAACCATGCATAAATTAACGTTAACTAAATAAATAAAATCATCAATCGGGTAATTTTCCCGATTGATGATGTTATTTATTTACTTATATATTTAGTTTTCTGATAAATGAATTAGTACCATGTATAAATTAGCGTTGACTAAATAAATAACCTCATCAATCGGGAAAATTACCCGATTGATGATTTTATTTATTTAGTTAACGCTAATTTATGCATGGTTCTAATTAATTTATCAGATAGCGAAATATAGCAATGGAAAGCTAATAAAATTATGCTTCTATTGATACCCTTCATGATAAAAGTTGACGCGCAAAGTTTTAAATAGCGAAGAGTTGAAGTGAATGCATATTTCTTCAGAGTCTCGTAATGGCATTTCTTTAGCGTGTTTTACTGTTTTTTATTTGATAATATTATAGAACAAACATTTACGATGATTACAGTATATCATATATACTGATAAACCAGTCTATATGATCCGTATATATATATATGAATCCGAGCGGCCCTCCGATTACAGGCCCTTGTGCGACAGGCCGATATTCCGTGCGCAGTCCAGGACCGGTATTACCAAAACTTAATCATAGCTATGACAAATATTTATCATAACTCTTGGATATGATACATTTTTATCATACGCCATTTATCATAAGTTTGGAATCTAGCACAATTGTTTATCATAGGCGTCTGCTAAATATAGCATCATTGTTTCTTTAAAATGGTTATATAATCAGTAAATTCATCCTTTGACCACGTTTTATGGGTTGATACTTATTCCCTTATGTTTATAACCTGTTTAGGGCAGTGACACAGAGTAATGTAGTAATTCATTCCCGAAAATAAAGCATGGGACAGAGTTGCCAGATGGCGATGTTTTCGATCTAAAAGCTGTTTGTACAAAGTTGGTGAGGAACAATATGCCCTCCCACGGTCTACTCGGTTATTTCCTAATCAGCTGTGCATCACTTAGCTCACTCAACACATTCCTATGTGGGCGAATATTCCTTCACTGAGGCTGTTATTGTGTCTCGGCCCTGTTGACAGAAGGAAAGTTTATCATAGTCGCGCTAGAACTCGGTGAACTCACTCTTAGCCCTCACACGGTCTACTCTGTATTTCCTAATCAGCTGTACATCACTCAGCTCACTCAACACATCCCTATGTGGGCGAATATTTCTTCACTGAGGCTATTATTGTGTCTCTGCCCTGTTAACAGCTGGAAAGCTTATCATAGTCGCGGAGCCGTTATCATAGTCGCGCTAGAACTCGGTGAACCCACTCTTAGCCTCCTGCGCGGTTTGTGATAGTCCCCCCACAATTTATGATATCCGCCAGCCAGTTGTGACTAAAATGGGTCATTTTGTCCAGCTATGATAAACGTTCTTAACTATGATCTCTTTGGTAATACCGGCCCAGGGATACAGTGGTCTATGATGCAGGCAATTCTCTCCTTATTTTTCATCCGATATATTTTCTATAATTTTTTTTAGATTTCCCTTTCTCTCATTATAATGGTCCATGGGTAAAGAGAAATACATTCAAATTGATCCAAGACATGTGACTTTAACAGCAACGGTGGACACGCACACACACACACACAGGTACTTCAAGGGTACTTCGTAGTGTAGTGGTTAGCACGCTCGGTTCACAACCGAGAAGTCCCGGGTTCGATCCCCGGGTGGAGTGGAAACAGATGGGCTGTTTCCTTAAAACCCCAGCCTCTGTCCACCCAGCGGGCCAGCAGTGAATGGGTACCGGGTGTCAGCCGGGGGCTTGTGACCCCCCTCCCGGGGTGGTGGCTTCGGCCAACACTAACCACTAAGGATGAATGATATAAATGTTGATATGGAGACGGGGCCATACGAGCGTTGCTCTGGTCCTGTAAAATACAACTAGATGAATACAACTAGATGAATACACACACACACACACACACACACCACTCACACACGCACACGCACACGCACACGCACACACACACACATACACGAGAGAGATTCATAAATACGGTGTTACATGTGCAAAACTATTCAAATTGTATTTCAGAGCATCATACTTTTTACGGGTAGCTTCTGTTATTATAGTAATAATAACACTAATTATAATAATGATAATGAGAGAGAGAGAGAGAGAGAGAGAGAGAGAGAGAGAGAGAGAGAGAGAGAGAGAGAGAGAGAGGAGAGAGAGAGAGAGAGAGAGAGAGAGAGGAGAGAGAGAGAGAGAGAGAGAGAGAGAGAGAGAGAGAGAGAGAGAGAGAGAGAGAGGAGAGAGAGAGAGAGAGAGAGAGAGAGAGAGAGAGAGAGGAGAGAGAGGAGAGAGAGAGAGAGAGAGAGAGAGAGAGAGAGAGAGAGAGAGAGAGGATTGGGTGAAAAGCAGAAAGATAGTCTCTTGTGCCAGGTAGGTGTCCCATGCACCTACCTGGCACAAGACATACCTGCCCCACCCAAAAAAAAAGTAATGAACAAATTTGATAAACCAAAATTTAATGTAGCCAAAAAAATTGCCAAATGTCTCTTATAACTACCTCTGGGATGACTTTAACTTTTCCTGATAATGTGGTCGAAATTGGGACACAAATTAGCATTGTGCCACAGCCATTGCGTCGCCTTAATGAAGTAGCTACACTTGCAATGTCTATAAATCTCCGGGTTGGCACTCGTTCAACACCCAACGCGAAGCTACAGTGATTTCAATTAACATCCAACATGAGCCAGCGGTAAAACTTTAGAACAAGGGCTCCACCCCGTATCTTCTTCTTCTTCTTATAGCCAACAAGCTTGGGGAACTGGCGGGAATACGGGGTTTTTGGATGGGGGAGCACACACATAAGGGAAATATGGCCCCCCCCAAAAAAATACCTAAACTAGGGAAATTTCCCTAGTTTAGGGATTTTTTGTTGGGGGGGCCATATTTCCCTTGTGTGTGCTGTTTTAGGGTGGGGGAGCACACATAACATATAAGGGAAATATGGCACCTCCCCCACTAAAAATCCCTAAACTAGGGAAATTTCCCTAGTTCATAGACTTTATCGGAGCCATATTTCCCTTTTATGTCGTGCCCCCTACCCTAAAACAACACACAATGGAAATATGGCAACCCCAACAAAAAATCCCTAAACTAGGGAAATTTCCCTAGTTCATGGACTTTATCGGGGCCATATTTCCCTTTTATGTGTGCCCCCCACCCTAAAACAACACACAAGGGAAATATGGCCCCCCCAACAAAAAATCACTACACTAGGGAAATATCCCTAGTTCGTAGACTTTATCGGGGCCATAATATTATTTCCCTTAAGTGTGTGCTCCCCCACCCAAAAACCCCGATTTCCACCAGTCTCCAAGCTTGTTGGCTATAAGAAGAAGATAGGAGGTTCAGTCTCTATTCTAAAGATGACAAAACTACAGACCTAACCTAACACCCCTCCTCGAGCCCCTCGTGCTGTGCACTAACATAACATAACATAACGGTGGGGGGGCTCCGCCCCCCCCTCGACCCCCCGTGCTGTGCATATCTAACTAACTAACGAGGCTACGCCCCCTCGACCCCCGTGCTTCACTAACGAACCTAGTGGACGGGGCGGACTTTTCAAAACATGGGAAAAATATCCTAAAAGTAGACCAATTCCAGGGATATGTCAAGTTTCGAGAAAAACGCATAAACAATAATTCTAGCGTTAAATTCTTACCTTCATGTATAAGGATTGTAGAGTGCTGCGGTTTCCTTGAGGAATTGGTGAAACCTTTTATTCGGATCTTTATATACCATCAAAAACATGGAACGAGCCAGTTATCCAAGAACAAGGTTCCATAGCTGAGGCAGAACGGTCACTGGCATATGGCTGCTCTGAGAGAGGGTCTGACGTGTCACCGGCGGAGTAATACAGCTAGTTTAACAAATATATATATATATATATATAATAATATATAATATATATATATATATATACATATAATATAATATATATATATATATATATATATATATATATATATATTATATATATATACATATATACATATATACATATTATATATATATATATATACATATATACATATATACATATATACATATAATATCATATATATCTAATATATATATATATATAATATATATCATATATTATATATATATATATCCTAGATATACTAATATACATAAGTATATTTAAGACTAATATTATATACATTATATATATCCATGTATGATAATACATATTAAATATACATATATATATACTATACTTGATACACTACTTATCTAAATCGATCGTCAATTTAGATCACTGATATAGTTTTCTCAGAATGAAACTAATATCGGCCATAGATAGTCAAAGTTAAGTGATCAGACTATAAAATTACAAGATTTTATGGATTATACTAATACGTAAGCACTAACATTTGGGTCAGCTTTCCGTGGAGCCCTTGTTCTAAAGTTTTTCCAAAGTGGTAATTACTATTGAACATAAAGTGTGTGTGCGTGTGCGTGTGTGTGTGTGTGTGTGTGTGTGTGAAGGCAAACTAGGAAAGACTGCATTACTGCAATTTGGTGTTTCCGCTTTAATTGCTTATTACGCTTTGTGGTATTTACCTAAACGATAAAACCACTCACAAACAAAGTGATCCTTGAAAAACAATGTATAGTCAATTAATTAGTGTATTGTCTTCCTTTCCTTCAGTCTACCAGCGCTGTCGCACATGACCCCTGCTGGGCTGTTTCTGTGCGAACGAACACATATTCAATAACTATTTTCTCACAACACAACTAACATTTGTTAGTTACAAATAACACCGAAATAAATAATTTCTATAGAAAAAAATTGCAGATATATGCGAATAATAAGACTTTTAATCTTTTCCAAACGAAATACAGCCTGTTAGCGTAGCCTATCCATCGTTGCTGTGAGCGGGGGCGTGTGTGGTGCGGTGGGGACCCACGCAGGTGGCCACGCAACTATTCAGCTCTAGCACTTAACTGCCCGGTAAGGGTGGGTGGTTCAGTATTCCTGCCTTCACGATCAGTGTTCGAGCACAGCTTATTTCGGTACCGTGCTCCGAAAACAAGCTGCCAGACTGGTCATCTATACGAGCCCATAATTAAGCTGCCACAATTACTAACACCTTCTTTAAACACGTCCCGCAAAGCCTTAACTACATAGATTTACATGAATAAATTTTTTTTGGAAATTCAATAACTAGAGGAAAGTAATCACAATTAGTCTATACAAGGATAAATAACAACGTACTGTCATCAGTCATCCCGCGCCTCGTCTGCCAGGCTTGCAGGCTTGCGCCTCCCGCCAAATATAACACCCTGAGCCACACCTCACTGACCTGCATTGTATTTCCTGATGCTCAACACTGTGTTGCCAATATGTTCCCTGCGTAGGATAACAGTGAAGAGCCAAGGTGTGACTTAAAACACTTCAATATTCCTCCGTCACTGAGGCACACCCGCCCCGCGCCGGTCCCTGGTAAGGACTGACGCATTGTGGGTACTCCCGCGCCCAGCACAGAAAACGGGAAACAATACACTTCAGGACGGGCTTCACAATTATGACTATGCACCAGCAAACTAACCGTCGCTTGCTCCATGAGGAGGCGACGCAGAGGCTGAGATGTAAGCAAAACAAAGATCAAATGACTATTTTAACCCTCTAGATATTTTCACACTGGGACGTATCCTATACCGACATAGTCAGAAAAGTGTGCAGATTCAGGAAGCGTGTGCTTATAAATTTAATGTGATCATATGTAGCCGAGCAATGAGGAGTTGAAGCCAAACAAGTGGGAAAAAATATTTATGCACTGTTTTATTAACCCTTGTTTTCGTATACTTGTACTTAAGGCGTTTTCTGCGGGGGATTTTTGGTTGCAATTGGAAATTTTCGGTTGCAAACGGTCACAACAACAACAACAAATGATTGCGGGTCGGCCAATCATCTTCCCTGGATGGTTGAACAGGGATCGAAATTTGAGCAGCCGAAAATTTTTCGGTTGCAATCAGGATCCCCGTAGAAAAACGCCTTTCCCATTACAGTTATAAATGAAAAACTAATGCGATGCAAAATTTCCTCAGAAGCCGATAGTGGTCTCAGTGTTTCTTGATATCAATGGTATTGTCAGCAAAATCGGGTAAGAGTGAGGTGTGTGAGTTTTTGATTTTAGATCAAGTCCACACATCGGTCTATAACTCCAGTTGTTTGAATGATAATATACAATAATAAAAAGCTGTGACGATTATATTTCCTAATTACACGCCGAAATTTCCCCCTTATTTGATTCAAACTTTATGATAAGATCTTAAAATAGAAAGTTAATTGATTTGTCGAAAGTACACGTCGTCATTCTTTATTGAAGCAGAAAGCATGGGCCACTTTCAGGCCGAACGCTGACGCACTTCACTGAACGTACCCTTTCTCTTGCTCCAGCAAGAAAACTCTTGCGGTCGGGCTAGCATCTTTCAGGAGATGAACAGCAAGCGACATTGAGCAAGCAAAAAAAAAAAAATCACTTGCAAGAGAAAATTCTTGCCCCCGCAGAAAACGCCACACGCCCGCCCCACAGATACACACACACACACACCACAACACACACACAAACACACACACAACGACACACACAAAACACACACACACACACACACACACAACACACACACACCCCACACACACAAACCATCCTAGACTCCAATGCGATATATCATAATTTCAGCATCCCGTCATTAGTTTTCATAACTCTGTGCAGCCCCCGTGAGAGGAAACGAGAAGGACGAGATGGATATATATCGCCGACAAGACAAACGCAGAGACAACTTCAGTTTGAAATTTTATAAAAAATATGCAGTCAGAGCCAACGGAGCGAGCGCCTGGGGCAACACGAGCCTCCGAGACAGCACCATGAAACATTGTTGTCATGTCAGCCAGACTGCTCAAAAAATTCAGCCTGGCGGTACACATAATTAAGGCCTGTTCACATCTTTACGACTCTCGACGGCGCCAGTCACGATTGCTGAGTCATGCTGTGGTCGGTCCCGGTCTTTCATGTGGGTTGGCGTCAGGCCCAGACCATCCCCGTCGGGTCGTGGAAGTCGTGAAGGGGCACGAGGGGGGGTCCCGACTGTGTGGTGCATGCTTTATCCCACTCGGGGCGGGTCTGCGACTCAAAAATGTAACGGAAAAAATGGCTCCGTGCTGAGACTCGTCGCCGAAGGGTTCAAGCCTGGCGCCGAACAGTCGGAGCCGTACTGCGACCAGTCGGGGCTTGTAATAGGCAACTATTTATACTTTAAGTTTGCCGCATCTATGTTTGTAGTATAGTAGTGACCTGTAGCGGCGCCCACTTGCGGACGAGGTGAGCGTGGGTCAGCCGGACAGCCGCCAGGTCAAGTAGTTCTCGCAGTGTTGCCGCCGGGGTCAGACGTGGTTCAATGCTTAACGCCCTTGGCGGCAGCTGATTTTGTACCAATAACTCATCATTAATTACACATAAAGATACAACACAAGTGTATTCTTCCTCCCGAACACACACACGCAACGTTACACGACCAGGCACGTCCATAAGGGCGAGATTCACCGAACCACGCAACACGTGCCTTTTACCGTTCAGGCCTATACCGCCACGCTACCTACAACTAGAGTCCTACAACCAATCCTACCATGGTGACTACGAGGACAACAAGCTATAAGCCACCATAACATTGGCGGCAGTCAACGGTGGTCTTGGTTCGTGTGTTGGTTGCCTTTTCATCTGTGTATGTGTTGCTGGTCGAGCCACGAGGGACCTCGTGGCCACTTTCACGAATGCTGCTGTCCTGTGCCGCTTAATATTGGCTGCAACTACCTGTCGTCGTCTCCCGTGATTGACCTCCCACCCACGACGCCTGTGCTGTTCCCTTCGGTTTGCTCCTGCCGGTTCCAGTCCTGCTGTCTAGCCTTGCAGCCCTACTTTGGATCCACCTACATCGCCTGCTGCTGTGCTCTGCTGTCCAGCCACGCCGCCCTCCGTCGGCTACCTTATGTCTGCTGTTTGGCCTTCCTACCACGCCCGTGCTTCGCCTCCTGCAGCGCCTTCTTCAGACGTCTCCAGCGGTTCCATTCCTGCCCACGACCTCGTCATCGTCATCGCACCCCAAGCCCTACAGTACTTCGTTACGCGTGATTTGCGAGTGTTCCGTTAGTAAGGTTATTTAGTGTTTTTTTTTTTTTTTTTTTCATTTTCATTATATACCACGAGGACATTTTTGTGGTATTTTTTCTCTAGCCAGTGCGTTATTTTTCTTGGCCTCTTAACTTTTGTGAGTGCTGTTTTGTGTGATTTTTTTTTTTAGTGTAGATTCCAGTGCTTTGTGTTCGAGAAAATACTTTGTTACGCCATTTTTTTTCTTCATGGCGTAGTTGTGCCCGGCTATCGTCAGGCTCCCTTCCCTGTGCTCGCCTGTGATTTGGGCCCGGGGATCAATAAAAAGTGTTCAAACCCCCCCCCCCCCGCTCTGGTTGCGAGACAAGGGCTGACCGGCTTATCTCTTTGTGCCCGCCGCACCCTGGGTGACCTGACGCGCATCACCCCCCTCCCCCCCCCTTGCCCTGACCTTCCCGCCAGGTCAAGGTTTCGTCCCACGTGGTCTGCCACCCCCTACTCCCCAGCCCAGCGGCCTGCCCTCCTCTCTCCCCCCTTCCCCCGCGCCGCTGTTCGCAAGCCTCCCTCCTCTCGGAAAAGCTTGGACGGCGCTCATCACCCAATTCCTCCAGGTGACTGACTGGATACATATGACTTTTGAATTTAAGAACATAAGAACATAAGAAAATAAGGAAGCTACAAGAGGGGCGAGGCCTACACGTGGTTTCCTTTTTCCCCCTAAACCCCTACCCATCCACCTTTTACCCCATCCATAAAACTTATCCAGCCCCCCTTTTTAAACCCCTAATGACCCCCGCACAAAACTCCCCGTTACTGAGACCTTTCCCACTATTCCACCCTATTTGTAAACCCAGTTTTTCCCTTTTCCTTTTAAATCACGTTTTTTCCAGCTTAAACCGTTACTTCTGTTCACTGGTTAAAACCCTTTAAGAATTTTTCCACCTTCCTTTTTTAAAAATCCCTTTCCACTTAAAAACTTTATCGATCGCCCCTTACTCTGGTCTCTCGAGTGGTGAAATTTTTAAAACTTAATCTCCTCTCATAACAAATTTTAGATCCTTGTATCTTTTTTGGATCCTTCTCTGCACTTTTCTAAAAAACTAACCATCCTGTAAATGGGCCAAAAAATTGAACGCTAGCTAGGTGGGGCCCTGACTAGAGCCGATAAAGCTTTAGAATAATTCCGCACTTTACTTTTAACACTTTGGTAATGAATCTAATACTCTATTAGCTTATTCTGGCCCAATAATGTTCCTGGGGTCGGAGGTCGGGGCTCACCCTCACTCCAAGATTTTTTTACCTTTGTTTCTTTTTCAGCGAACATTTTTATGGTGTATTTTTTACCGGGGTTTTTTTCTCCCAAAACATTATAACGTAATTATCAATATTAAATTCCATTGCCATTGACTGCCCATCTTAATTTTATCTAAGTCTCCCTGCAAAGTTTACCAGCTTGATCCAAAAATTTCCAAACCTTAGATCATCGAAAACTTAAAATTAGTGAGGGTTTTCCAGCCCCTTCCATTCTGTGCTTCGTCGCAGGCTTGTCAATTGTTAGGGTTATTTTTCGATTAGGATGGGGTATATTTTTTTTCCATTAGTTAAATAAAAAAATGTATATATATTTTTTTTGGGGGGGGCCTTCAGCTCACTTGCAGTCTTTTTTCCGTGCATATTTTTTGCTGTGTTTTCTTTCTTCCCCATGACCCTCACATTGGGCCCTTTGCCCTCTGTTGTTTGTAAGCCTATCCCCACAGTAGTCTTTTTCGTTCATTTTCCCTTTTTTCCGGTGCTTCCCTTTTCTTTTTCCCCACGGGTACCATATACCCCATAGTTTCCCTGGCATTTTGGTTTTTGTTTTGTTTTTTCTTCGTGAAATTACTAGTTTTTTGGGTTTTTTCCCTATGGTTTTCACGGGGCCCGGATTTCGTCAGAGTGTTGCGATCACGCACGTTTTCCTTTGGGTTTTCATTTTGGGAACCCCATCCTGGGGCCCCTTTAATGATCCTGATTTGCATGCCTCGGGGGTGGCGCCCCATACTACTCAACCATTAAAAATTTTACACCAGGCCCCCCCTTGTCAAACGTTTTTTTGGGGGGACCTTTCCTTTTCGGCGCTCATTTTTTGGGGATTATGCGAGGATAAGCGAAATCAAGTTGGGTTGGATCTCGACAAAAATTCCCTTTTGTGCGTAGAACTTGTACAGATTCACGAGCGGAAGGAGTTTTGGCAAGGGTTTCAGTGGCCTTCAAAAAAAAGTTATCTGGTTCAAAGGACAATTTTCTTCGGGGCTTTGGTTCAGGTCAGCACGGGGGGTTTATGGGTATTTCGCATGACTGACTCTCTCATAATCGTTTTGGCACGGGATCATTTTGATGCCATGCTTTTGCTGTGCAAACGCTGATGAGCTGTATCATGCTGCGAAGGTGTTTGGGTTTCCCAATGACGACGCCATATCTTGCAAGGACCTTGCGAATGCAAAAAAATATGCCATGTTTGTTGTCATTTAATCCTGAACGTCGCCGCTTTGCCTCCTCCATTGTTTTTACTGCCAAAGACAGACTGCAGTTTTTGCTTCAACTTTTAAAAAAGCGTTTTGCAAAAAGTTCTCTTCGTGTCCCTCGGGGCCGTGCCTCATAAACCCCGACGCGCTTTTAGTTTAATGAGTTTTTCTTCTGTTTCTCCCCCTTTTGCTGTGTTCCTTTTGCCGAGGAAGGCCAAAAACCCACAGCTTTTGTTTCCGGGTGACGACAAGTTGTTTGCGAGCTCCTGCCCCAAAAGGGCCCGTTCCCCCCCCTTTTTCTTCTCATTCCGCGACAACCTTCAGCCGCTCTTACCAGGCCCGCTACGCGTCCTCCTCCTGTTCCTTCCCGAGGTCGCGCCTTCTCGTCCTCTAAAAAGGGGGTTCTCAGACCCCCCTTTTTTCCTTTTTTGGGGCCAGGGTTTTCGATGATGCTTACCTTCTAAATATGCGGACAGAGGGTTTTCACGGTGCACTCTTCACTTCCTCATCGGGGGAAATTTCCGCCGCAGACCTGCCGGAGGGGTTTTTAGTAATGCCCCCTGCAGCGGCGACCCCCCACGGTGATTCACCGTCTTTTTTGCCATTTTCACAGTTGTGTCAGTTTGTTGTCCCCGTTGCTCCAGCCCCCTCTTTTGACGAGCAATGCACATTGGTAAGTCCCTTTTGTTTTGGGTGGAAAGGTTTTACATAATTTTTTTATCTGAAGCTGCTTTTTTTGGAGTTAAAATTAGTTTTTTGATGATGGTTTTCATCCCCAACCTTGATTTATTTTTCAGGGTTGAATTTTTGCTCGAGGGATTTTAGGGGTTGTATCACTCCAGTTGTTTTGCTGAGTCATTTCTTTCCATGCCATTTCTATGTAGTGCGGGGGTTTTGCGTTACCTTCCCGGGTTTGTTTTGGTCTTGGCTGCTTAGCAGATGGTTTTTATATATTCCAAGTCAAAGCGCTCTTTCGTTAAATGGAGTTTCTCCTGCATGACGAAGCGGCACCTTTGCCGTGCTCCGCCCCCCCTTTGCATCCCAGCGCCCAAATCTAAATACGGAGCGTTCCCACAATGTTCCCCTCGCGCAACGATGAATGGGGTGTTTTCTCAGAAATACCCCTTTCTTTTCAGCTATTTTGGTGGGGAAAAAATCATCCTTCCCTTTACAGCTGCTGCGCCTGTTCGTGTTCTGGGGCTCCTATGGGCATCGATTTTTTGGGCCCTAAGAAAAAAACTTGCGATCAATCGCCTTGGCCTCAAGTTTACTCTATGTACCGGGGCCCCCGGGTCATATCACAGTTTTCCCTTGTTTCAGTAAAAAGGTGCAAAAATTTACATTTAAAAAAATTGTCTTTCAAGCAATTTCCAGGTTTACGATAATCCTGTCAGGAACACAACCATACTTCCTGGGGCTTCTATTTGACCTTGCAGGTGAGTCTTTCGGGGCTTCACAGGTGAATTATTGAGGTCTTAAGCCTTTTACGGTTAGATATTGAGGGCAAGAAACCCTTTCAAATTTTGACAATTTCGCAGGTTATAGCGCCCCTGATGAGCGTTTAGGGTTACAGATATGCGTCTCACGTCATACACTACAGCCTGCTACAAATCCTGTGTACACCCCTTTCCCTACAGGTGCCTCTAGCAAAGAGTATAGTTGAGGGGCAGATACACGAATGTGCGAGCAAGGTGTTTTTCAGGAATCCCGTCCCCTTTGGGGAACTCGTTTTGTTCCTCGCCCCAAAAAAAGGGGACGGATGGGACCAATCTTTGACTTTCGCCGGAAATGAGAAAACGGTTTCGGATTTTTCCCTCTGCCTGCTTAAGTGATTTTTACAAAGGTTGGAGTAAAAAACACTTTTTTTTTCTAGTCCGCCCTAGTTTCAGTCTTTTGGGCAAGTGCCTCTTGACGAGGCTCTGTGAAGGTACTGCTTTTCTCTCCCCCGTCGGATACGAATGGTTACGTTGCCCTTTGGATTAAAAAAATGCAACTCCTACCTTTCAAAGGATGAAAATTCCTTTTGTTCAGGCATGTTAGGTAAAAGTATTTTCGTTATTTGGACGATAAATTACGTTAGCAAAGATAGGCGATTTTTTATCTCAACTCAAAGCAGTGTTCGGAAAAACTGCAAGAGGAGGCCCAAAGAAAAAAAGACAAAGGGGGAATTCTGAAATCTCAAACCAGTTCCTTGGTATGAGACGTGTTCACCAGTTATCATTCCTGTTTTTAAAAGGACGTTGTGTTTTACTTGCCCCATGACGTCCCTCATGTGGCCCCCGGGTCGCGAAAGCTCGCTGTCCCCGCAGAAATGTACTGGGCAAACTATGCGAGAAACGTGGGGGTACGTCGCACAGTGTCTTTCCTGCGACAAAAAAAGGGGGCGTTAAAAAAACCACCCCCTTCCCTGGAGCCCCAAACCCCCTGAGGGCCCCATGGGATCCCATTGCATAGATCTTCTGCAGCTTCCTCGTAGCCACAAGGTTAGTAGTTTGTCTGCTTTGATGCTTCAGTCGCTTTGGTTTTGCGCCATCCCTAATAAGTCTGCGGTGCAGTTCTTGCCTTGTGACGCATTTTTTCTGCCCCTACACAACACCTCGAGTGATTGTGTCGTAATAAAAACGGGTTCAAAAATGGAGTCTGGAAGCGTTTTGTCGCCAGTATGACTTATAAAAACTTTCAGGCATTTCCCACGCGGCCCTCAAATGGTTTGGATGAGCGTGTAAACGGGAAAAAAATTCTTGGATTTTGCGACATGTGTTGGCTTTTCATGAGGCTTGGGAAAGATTGGTTGCCTCAAGATGCAGCTTCCCTTTGATGGTGCCACAAACGCGTAGGGGAAAAGACCCCCACACTACATTTTTTCTACGGGCACAAAAAACGTTTTCCCCTAACTTATGCCAGCGCCCCGCCCCCTTGAAACCCAGGGATGTTTAGCTAAGATCATTTGCAGTCTTTAGTAAAAATTACGCCGGTACGTGACAAACTGCAAGCCTCGGAGCGGAGGTCCTACCAACACAAGGGTGCCAGCTGTCACTTTGACGTTGGTGAAAAAGTATGGAACTACCCTAAACGCCTTTCCGCTGCTAAATCTACGGTCTTATCTAGTGGTTGATAAATTATGGTCACAAAAATTTAGAATCTTAGATCCTTTCAAGATTACTCAAGTTTTTCATTGTTTGTGGAAATTTGTGTACATACTTTTAATCGAGTTTTTTTACATTCAAACAAAACCCCTGGCTATCACCCCAACATCATCTCAGTTTTAATTAATAAAATAGGATACTTACGGGGGTAGTGGGTTGAATTTAAAGGGTGTAGGTTTTGGGTCAATACGCAATGATTTTGTGATCCTGTGGTTTTCGGGGGTCGAGGCCGCCCGTGAATGACAAAGCGGAGGTGGAGGGTTGTGGTCGGCGTTTAAAATGGTTATCACACCCGAATTTTACGGGCGGATTTTTATCAGGGTTTTATTTTAAAAACAGCCCATGATTTAAAAATATATATGTACAAAAAAACGTAAAGTACAAAAACTCTTTTGTACTTGTAGACAAGAAGCAGTATATTAGATTTATGTTACCCCCACGGGGGGTCTGGGGTATGTTTTTCCCTGGGGCGAGAGCGGGCCAAAACCAAACCACCCCACACGTGTCAATCGTCTGGGGGTGGCGAGGCGCACCCTACCAATACCTGCCACGAATACACGCAGGATATTACAAAATTATGACGGCGACCAATAGCCCGTCGCTCCAAATAAGGTGCTAATTATTAAGTGCAAAGTTTTTAAACCACGGGAAATTAATTTATCCTTTTCCCATATAATCATTTACTTAAATACCCAATATTTCCCCTTAACCCCCATAATTATATATACATTCCTACTACCCATCACGCACTCCCCCTATGACAGCGGAAAAAAACCTCATCACAAGGGGGGGGGGGAAACAAAAACCCCCACTACCCCAATTTCGAGAGGGTGGTTAGGATAATTTTCCACCCCTGGGGGCCGGGGAAAAAATGAAGCGTTCATGTGACATCACCCAGGCCACATAGCGCCGGAAATTTTTAATAGTGGTTTTGGCATGTGGTTTAGCTATTTTAAAAATTTAAAAGTCTTCATAGAGGTACCAGTAAAAAAGTGACATATACTGATGGGGGGAGGTTATTCCGAGTTAAGATCCCCAGTGTATCATCACCCTTTACCCAAATTGGTTTAAGAGCTCATATCAGCGGGAATTTAGGGGGACCTAGATAGGAGGCTAGCTACACTCAATCTATTAAATTTAATGAGAGATTGAGGAATATTTGACTGCCCGTCTACTATGATTTTTCCCCAAAAAATTTCACCTTTTATCGGCTAAATTGTAGCCATTCCGCCTGTAATGAGTTCTATGATTTTTTCCACCCAAAATTAGAAGATGATGGGGTTTGGGGGAATTAATAGGGGGTGGAGGTTTTATTGGAAGATCAGCTTGAAAATTTTTGCCTCGACACCCCAATACCCTCATGATCAAGGAACAGACCCCAAAATTTGGGCAATTGTTCCTATGGGGGCTGGTGAAGCCAATAGTGATATTCCTCAGGAAAAACCTGCTTTTGTATTGTTCTGATACAAAATTTAAAGGGCAGAGACCCTTTTTTTAACCCTTTCAGGGGAAAATTAGCCTTGCAGGGGGGATTAAATTGAGGGGGTATTAACCCTGCAGGGAGTATTAACCCTTTCAGGGGGGTTTAAAACCCGCAGGGGTATTAACCAATAAGGAAAACCTTCTATGTTATCACAGGATTTGGGATCCAATTAGGTTCCCTATTTTATTTCAGATATTCTGACGAGGGAAAAACCCTGTTAGGATTTTTATTACACTCTTTCAGCCAGGGGGGGCCTTTTAAACCTATCCGTATAATTTTAGGTTTTATTCCTCGCGACACATTATTATTTGGATTTTCATAGTGGTAAAATATTTATTATGAACTGGAATACCACTTTCCCCAAAACCTCATTTTTTGGTGGGGGCAAGAAAAAGGGGTTCTATTTGGGAATTAAAAAGGGGTTGGGGCATGATTAGGAATATCTTTTGTTCGACTGTATGGGGATGTGGGATGGGTCCCCTTATACCTTTCCACCCGCACTATTGAACATTGAGACGTTTTGTATTTTTGAGACCTTCCTTAGGTAACGCCCAAAAAAAATCGTCCATTTTTAATTGGAAAGGGCATCAAAATCTTGAAAGGGATTGCTAACTAGTTTTAACACCCTTACCCTCGCTTTTCAGCTGTTCTTTTTGCCATGAAAAAAGTTTAAATGATACCAAATTATTTACTATAAGAAGCTACCCTACATTTTATCTTTCCCAATTGGACTAGGGGTTGAATTGTCATAGGTTTTTAGCCTCATTATTGGCGAGAAAAAACCCGATATGGCTATGTTCACTTTATTAATTAGGGGGGTTGAATAATTAACATCTCTTGTTTTGAAGGATCTTTGGCACCCCTGTAAACATTTTTTTATATGACGCTTTCCCTTATGGAACCTTCAACTCGGAGTTGGAACAGCTGCTGAACTACTTTATTAGTGACTGCCATTTTTAAAATATGTAGGGTCGAGGTATCATGTTAGGAAAAGGGCCGATGTTATGAACAGATTTTTTAGTTTTTCCCACAAGTCTTAAGCTTATAGGGATGATTTTAAGCAGTTTTCCCCGGAGGGGCAGGTTTTGGCAAAAAACCCAAAGGGGCATTAACCTTTAACTCTCGTGTAAACAACGAATAGATATTTCATGTGGAGGGCGTTTTTCCCCCCTACAAAGAAAAATTGTTTTCGTTTTTCACTAAAGCGCCCGGATAAGGGATTGTATTATTTTTTGAGTAGATCTAAGGGTTTTTGGTAGGCGAGAAGTTTTAATCGTAATTACAGGGTTTTATTTTCGTAACAGGCGCAGGATAAACCCCCCCTAACGAGGGATCTTTAAACTCTGAGGGGGTGATATACTGATTTCCCCCAGGCTAAAATCGTGATCTCCCTGTGGGGGGGTCTGCTAATACCCTTTCAATTTTTGGGAAAAAAGCATCGCTGTTTTGATGGAATATGAGCACACTCCAAATCCCCCATATTTTACTTTATCGAGGGTTCTTGACATCAGTTAGAATGATAACACATTGTGAAAATTTTTTTATCCCCCCCCCTTTTTTTAATTTAACTTTATTAGGCAGCAAGCCTCCTCATATTTTTCCCATTTCTTATTTAGCCATGGTAGACCTGACTTTAAAAATATTATAGTCTTAGGGTTGTCCAGCTGCTTCGGAAATATTTTATAAACGTGTCAGCCAACCCAATTTTGCAGCTAAGATTTAGCCTTTTCCCCCATGATTTTAAATTATTAACTCAGTCAAATAAAATATTAAATGGAAATTACGTTATAATATATAGTTGTTTGTTTATAAAAATTCTATACCTAAATGATGGAAGCCCGTTGGTGGCCCGTCAAGGCTCATAAACCCCGGCCATGACCCAACCGCACTTAAAAAAATTTCCCAACTAGTCTAGAACCTCTGATTTATCTACTACCACAGCGGGGGGCATATGGGAGTTAACACCGAGCATTCTTGACGCCCCGAAAAACCCCCGGGCCCCCGCCTCAAAAACAGGGTTGTGGTTTGGCTCATAATTATACCACAATTAACGACCCTCGAATTCACTGATACAATATTTTTTCACTCGGGGCCCCCCAAATGTGGAAATTTGTGTCACAACATATTAATTTAGTTTCTTACCTATTCAATCAAAACCCCTGGGTATCACCGACACACATCCCAGCTAATAATAATAGGATACTTTTCGGGGATAGTGGGTTGAATTTAAGGTGTAGGTTTGGACAAACTGCAATGATCTTGTGACATGTGGGCGCCGGGATCGAGGCGCCGGAATGGACAAGAGGGGGGGAGGGGTAATCGGGTCGGCGCAAGGGGTTTTCACACCGTAATTTGACGCGGGGTTTTTACAGTTGTTGTATTTTAAAAGTCTATGATTAACACAATTAACAAATTAAAAGTGTGTACAAATCTCTTTTGTACAGTAGACAAGCAAGCCCCTATATTAGATTTAGTTTTCCCCACGGAGGGTCTGGGGGGTATGTTCTCTCCCGTGGGGAGAGCGGCCAAAACCAATCCACCTACACGGCAATTTTCTGGTGGCGGCGAGGCGCACCCCTACCAATACCCCGCCCGAATACACGCAGGATAGGTTAAAATATTAGACGGGGACCAAAAGCCAGTGCTCCAAATTAAAGGGGCTAAATTTTTAAAAAGGCAAGTTTTTAACCACTGGGAAAAATTAATTTTTCCTATCCCCCCGTAAATCATTTTCTTAAATTACCTTTAAAATTACCCCTTCCATTTTAAAATTTTATATACATTCCTACCACCCCCACGCACCCCCTTGACGAGCGGGAAAAAATCATCACAAGGGGGGGGGGAAACAAAACCCCCACTTACCAATTTTGGGGGGTGGTTAAGGGGAAATTTTCCCCAATTTTATACCCTCAGAAAAATAAGCACCTTGTCCTGATGCCGTGACCGATAAGAGCTCCGCTTGATGCAATGATCTGGCACTGAATCTCCGCAACCTCTGGAATAGCAAAAAATTTGATCGGCTAACCTTACTAGGTTTCAAACCTTCTTTTGCCCCATCTGCCGATACACCGGCTCATGTTTTAATATTTATTAATTATTATTAGTTTTTGTACTTGTTTCGAGTGCGCAAGGCTCACACAGCTCCAGCATCGGCTACTTATTGCCACGCCACTCATACACATTTTTTTTTCTCTCTCTTATTTGTGTGTTAGATTTAAGTTATTTTATTTTACTATTTTATATCTGTGTTTTGTTAGTATTCATATTGCAATGTCATGCTCTTTTGTTTGTCCTGTTTATGCCTTATGTTGTTCTTTTTGACTTGCGTTGTGTAACTTAAGATTCAATTACTTTTGTTGCATGACTTATCTTGTATTATGCACTTTATAATATTTTGCAATTTAGATAATTTATTCTGTGTGTAATCGGCGCCTTGCCTTATCAGTGGTCCGTGAGGGCACGGCCGGTAGGTGACCGAGCATTGTAATAGGCAACTATTTATACTTTAAGTTTGCCGCCTCTATGTTTGTAGCATAGTAGTGACCTCTAGCGGCGCCCACTTGCGGACAAGGTAAGCGTGGGTCAGCCGCCAGGTCAACTGGTCAAGTAGTTCTCTCAGTGTTGCCGCCGGGGTCAGACGTGCTTAACGTCTTGGCGGCAACGGATTTTGTACCAATAACTCAACATTAATTACACATAAAGATACAACACAAGTGTATTCTTCCTCCCGAACACACACACGCAATGTTACACGACCAGGCACGTCCATAAGGGCGAGATTCACCGAGCCACGCAACACGTGCCCTTCACCGCTCAGGCCTATACCGCCACGCTACCTACAACTAGAGTCCTACAACCAATCCTACCATGGTGACTACGAGAACAACAAGCTATAAGCCACCATAACAGGCTGTGCTGCAAATACTCAGTTGTCATTGGGGACGGGGACTCGAGTGCCTACAAGGCTGTGTGTGATCTTCAAGGACCTTATGACACACCGGTGATCAAGGAGGAGTGCATTAATCATGTAAACAAACGTCTTGGTACAAGCCTGAGGAAGCTTAAGAAGGAAAATGTGAAGATAACAACAACAAAGAGTGGAAAGCAAATTAAGAGAAGTATACTTGGTGGCGCAGGCATGCTGACAGACGACGTCATTACAAAGCTTATCTCATACTACGGTCTTGCAGTGAGGGCAACTCAGTGCAAGACCGTATTACAAGATTGTATGACACATACAATAGTCTAGAGAGAAAAGAAAAAAGCAGAATAAGAAAAGGTGTAAGTAAAAGCAGCCCCCATGGGAAGAAAAGAATCACCACTAGTGATGAATATGAGGCAGGAGCTCACTAAGTTTTGATACCACCTGCTATGCCCTCAGTAATTATGAAATTTATATATGTATAAACCATAATGCCTTATTTTTTGTATTATATAGAGTTGAATAAATAAATAAAACGTCATTTGTAAAATTATATCACCATCAAAAAGAGGGAGGAGGAGAAATGTAATGTTTGAATAAAAAGCCTTGTAACTCAAAACTATTTTTTTCTTACTTCAACTCGATATGGCATGACTTCCACTACTCTGATTGCCGGTCTGCTTGCATTTCTGAATAGAACATAGTAAGATATACATTTGCAGGCATGGATGTAAATACATGTCTCATACGTTGGTCAAAAAAGGGGCTTAAACAATAAAAAACGAGAAAAAGACAGTAAGCTAAAAAGAAAATCGTAATTTTATACTAACACATGTAGCAACTTCCCGATGCTTGCAAATGTAGAGTAATGCCTAATATACACGATACATGCAAATAAAAGCTTATTGATTAATAGTGTCTCCAATATATGCACTTTAATAATGGCAAAAATAGTTTTTTCGATTTTTTCTCGAAAAAAAATATAATAAAAAAAAACTATTCATCATATAGCAACAAACTTTTTCACAGATAAATAGCATAGTGATATGGATAAGCTGTATTAGTCTCGTTGAGATTATCCTAAAAATAAGAAAATCTTGGGTTGCCGCCGTGATGTCAAGGAAAACTGAAATAAATAGTCACCAGACAGAACTGCTTCGCCACGGCAGCAATCCTGACAGACTCCCTAAACATGGCTCACTCACGACACACCTCATGTTATGTGTCGCCACGGCCACATCGGTCCTCCTAAGCGCTCGCCGTCGAAGGTAGGGTTGATGAGCAACATGTGAGTGGATTTCGGCCTTTCGACCAAGGAAGCTAGAGACCCTTGTCTTCTTCCTTTATATTCCTTCCTGTCTCTGACTTCGGCCTTTCGACGATGGATGAAACAAGGCCAAGGGAGATTATAATTACACTCACCCAGCAACATCTATGTAATATATCTTACCTAGGATGGATCTCACTTTTCGAATAACATGTAAATATGAAACAAATCCAAGGATCCGAGAAATTGACGATGTGAAGTGTTAACTGATTCACAAAATTGGGGACAAATATTCGGAAGGTGAATGGCAGGGAGGTGACGGAGAGGAAAAAAAGGATTGAAAACATGACGCTTCATCTCAAACTCATATGAGAATTTTGTTTCTCAACCTCGCCCTGTTTCTTTCTAAAGGCCTGTCCACACTAGGGGTCATGCGGCTGGCGGTGAGGCTGGCGGTGTTAAAATTTCGACGTTTTCAACACCGCCAGGCTGGTGCGGGCCGCTCCAACCCTTCCCGATTCCTGCCACACTGCCCACAGCTGCCCTCACTCAATGACACTCAATTCACGCGTCAGTGCTTGACCTAGCTCCACTGAGAGAGGACGTTATTGCGCTGCGCTCCTTGAAAAAATGTCTTTTCCACTACTACTTCCACTACTACTACTACTACTACCACCACTACTACTACTACTACTACTACTACTTCTACTACTACTTCCACTACTACTACTACTACTACTACTACTAGTATTACTACTACTACTACTACCACTACCACTACTACTACTATAGTCAATTCAAGAACCTTAGAGCCAAACTCTCCTCCCCCGAGGAGGAGCTTGTCAGGCCAGCCTCGCTGCGGCCTCTTATTGGTTGAAAAATTCAGTTGAAATCGGGCTCCTACAGCCCTTCGTTATTTCTTTAAAAACAAAACCATATATTTGCTTTGATGCATGAAAGTCCTCGATTCACCATCGTTAGTAAATGTTTATAACATGGACACAAAAGTAAGCAGATACCTTCTGAAACGAGATTTTGAGAGGGAAATATAAAGGTTCGTTAAATTCTGAGTGAGGGAGGAGGTAAAGAGAGTTAACTGAGGGCGCCTGTCACCTTTTAGAGGTGAAACAATAAACCCTTACCTGACCTGTCCCCCCAGCGCTAATGACCTCACGCCTGAGGCTCCCTACAAGGCCATGCCTTGGGCGATTAGCAGGTCACAGGGAGAGGAGAGAGAGAGAGAGAGAAATACAACAATGATTCAATAATTTTTCTCCTTCCTCCTCTTCCTGATGTCATTATTGCATCATAAGCTTTAAAAATGACTATAATTAGGGGAGCGAGGTCATTAAGTAGATATAACATTTAGATTTTTCTGTTATTTATATAACTGTGTGTGTGTGTGTGTCTGTGTGTGTGTGTCTGTCTGTCTGTCTGTCTGTGTCTGTCTGTGTCTGTCTCTGTCTGTCTTCTGTGTGTGTGTGTGTGTGGGGGGGGGGGGGTCTGTCCTGGGTTTCTGTGGGTTTCCCTTTCCCTGTTTGGCCCCTTCTGCCGGTGTGTGGGGTGTCTTTGTGTCCTATTCTTCGTCCTTCTTTCCATTGTCTCTCTTTTGTTGGTTTTTTTTTTATTAAAGAGAAGAGAAAAGAGAGAGCGTGAATCAAGGTCCTCAAAAAAATTTAGGCATTGGGGGATTATTTCGACATCACTTTTTTTTTCCCTCCTCTCTCGCCTGCCATAGTGTCGTCTCAAAAATTTAATGGACAACTATAAATCTCCAATACGAACATTTTTTCGCTAAAACATTAACAGGGCATTTTCTCTTCTTTTATTATGTGTGGAATATAATAATCTTTTAAATTTAATGAAGCATCAATATCTCCCCGCCTGCTCGTTCCATGCAACCCACCACATGCTTTCCTCAAATTGTTTCCACTTTGTGCCCAATTGTCGACATACTTTTCTTCTTCCTCTCTCTCTCCTTTCTCTCTCTCACCTCTCCCCTCTCTTCTCTTCTCTCTCTGTCTTCCTCTCCCGCTCCTCCTCGGGCTCTCTCTCTCTTATAGCTATTAACTGGTACTGTTTCAGGGCAAAATCTGGAATGAATTAATGAATGAAATGATAATTAACTTAAAATATTTATATGGGTACGGGAAGAAAGAGAAAGAGAGGAGAGAGAGGAGAGAGAGAGAGGAGGAAGGAGAGAGAGAAGAGAGAGAGAGAGAGAGAGAGAGAGAGAGATTATTAATATGTAAAGGTAGAAGGAAGGAAGGAGGAGAGAAGGAGGGAGGAAAAAGGGAAGGAGGGGAGTGGAGTAACACGGCTCCCCCTCCTCCTCCTTTTCCTCCTCCTCCTCCCCCCTCCTACATACGTTTTTATTGTAATATAAAAAATACTCTATTTACTACTATCTTTGGGAAAAGAGGAAGAGAGAGAGAGAGAGAGGGGAGAGAGAGAGAAGAGAGAGAGAGAGAGAGTTTGGTCCTTTTTAAACCCACAAACACAATTAAGTCATCGTACTTCTAATGTTTATGGCCACCCGGGCCCAGCCGTGACATGCGGACCTCTCGTGCGCCTGGCAGCGGGAAAGGTGGGGCATATGATTGCCACTAAAGCCCCGCCTTTATAATGTATGCCATTATTTAATATTTTCCAGACAATGACATGTTTTTCCTTTCAGGAGTTGGCTCAATATAGTCCCTAGTTACATCTCATTGGCATGTCTGTAAGAACTGACTGTTGTAACATTGTAACAGGCCTCACTATTGCATTTGTTAAATGTCCTTATAATTTTTTTTAGTTTTCACACCAACGATGAAATTCGTTTATTAATATTAGAGTATGCATATTATATATAAATTGGAAAACTAAAAACTTTCATTGAAGTCAGCTACAGCTGATAAACAAACAATAAAAATGGCCTAACTGATTACTTTAAAAGCACCTTGTCCCCATTTCTGAGAGACGACACTATGGCCACCTGGCGAGAAGTGAGGTGAACTGCAATTAGTGATAAGTCGAATTGCCTGCGGCTCGCGACCCAGACCCAGACCCAAGAAGGAGGAGATGCAGGATAGAGAGATATATGCAGGAATGAAGATATATGCAGGGGAGAGAGATATATGCAGTAAAGAGAGATATATGCAGGACTGAGACATATATGCAGGAAGAGAGATCTATGCAGGAGAGAGAGATCTATGCAGGAGAGAGAGATCTATGCAGGAGAGAGAGATCTATGCAGGAGAGAGAGTCTATGCAGGAGAGAGAGATCTATGCAGAAGGAAGATATATACAGGAGAGATCTTATGCAGGAAGGAGAGATATATACAGGAGAGAGAATGTGCAGGAAGGAGAGATATATACAGGAGAGATCTATGCGGGAAGGAGAGATATATACAGGAGAGAGAGATGTCAGGAAGGAGAGATATATACAGGAGAGAGATCTATGCAGGAAGGAGAGATATATACAGGAGAGAGAGATGTGCAGGAAGGAGAGATATATACAGGAGAGAGAGATGTGCAGGAAGGAAGATATATACAGGAGAGAGATCTATCCCAGGAAGGAGAGATATATACGGAGAGAGATCTATGCGGAAGGAGAGATATATACGGAGAGATCTATGCAGGAAGGAGAGATTATACAGGAGAGAGATCTATGCAGGAAGGAGAGATATATACAGGAGAGATCTAGGGCAGGAAGGAGAGATAATACAGGAGAGATCTATGCAGGAAGGAGAGATATATACAGGAAGAGATCTATGCAGGAAGGAGAGATATATACAGGAGAGAGAGATGTGCAGGAAGGAGAGATATATACAGTGAGAGAGAGATGTGCAGGAAGGAGAGATATATACAGGAGAGAGATCTATGCAGGAGGAGAGATATATACAGGAGAGAGATCTATGCAGGAAGGAGAGATATAACAGGAGAGAGATCTATGCAGGAAGGAGAGATATATACAGGAGAGAGATCTATGCAGGAAGGAGATAATATACAGGAGAGAGATCTATGCAGGAAGGAGAGATATATACAGAGAGAGATCTATGCAGGAAGGAGAGATATATACAGAGAGAGATCTATGCAGGAAGGAGAGATATATACAGGAGAGAGATCTATGCAGGAAGGAGAGATATATACAGGAGAGAGATCTTTTGCGGGAAAGGAGAGATATATAACAGGAGAGAGATCTATGCAGGAAGGAGAGATATTACAGGAGAGAGATCTAGGGCAGGAAGGAGATATATACAGGAGAGATCTATGCAGGAAGGAAGATATATACAGGAGAGAGATCTATCAGGAAGGAGAGATAATACAGAGAGAAAATTCTATGCAGGAAGGAGAGATATATACAGGAGAGAGATCTATGCGGGAAAGGAGAGATATATACGGAGAGATCTATGCAGGAAGGAAGATATTACAGAGAGATCTATGCAGGAAGCAGAGATATATACAGGAGAGAGATCTATGCGGGAAGGAGAGATATATACAGGAGATCTATGCAGGAAGGAGAGATATATACAGGAGGATATATACAGGAGAGATCTAGGGCAGGAAGGAGAGATATATACAGGAGAATCTATGCAGGAAGGAGAGATATATACAGGAGAGATCTAGCAGGAAGGAGAGATATATACAGGAGAGAGAGATGTGCAGGAAGGAGAGATATATACAGGAGAGATCTATGCGGGAAGGAGATATATATACGGAGAGATCTATGCAGGAAGGAGAGATATATACAGGAGAGATCTATGCAGGAAGGAGAGATATATACAGGAGAGATCATGCAGGAAGGAGAGATATATACAGGAGAGAGAGATGTGCAGGAAGGAGAGATATATACAGGAGAGAGAGATGTGCAGGAAGGAGAGATATATACAGGAGAGATCTATGCAGGAAGGAGAGATATATACAGGAGAGATCTATGCAGGAAGGAGATATATATACGGGAGAGATCTATGCAGGAAGGAGAGATATATACAGGGAGAGAGATGTGTGCAGGAAGGAGAGATATATACAGGAGAGAGATCTATGCAGGAAGGAGAGATATATACAGGAGAATCTATGCAGGAAGGAGAGATATATAGAGGAGGAATCTATGCAGGAAGGAGAGATATATACAGGAAGAGATGTGCGGGAAAGGAGAGATATATACAGGAGAGAGATGTGCAGGAAGGAAAATATATACAGGAGAGAGATCTATGCAGGAAGGAGAGATATATACAGGAGAGAGATCTAGCAGGAAGGAAGATATATACAGGAGAGAGATCTATGCAGAAGGGAGAGATATATACAGGAGAGAGATCTATGCAGGAAGGAAGATATATACAGGAGATCTATGCGGGAAAGGGGAGAGATTATACAGGAAGATCTGTGCAGGAAGGAGAGATATATACAGGAAGATCTATGCAGGAAGGAGAGATATATACGGGAGAGAGATCTATGCAGGAAGGAGAGATATATAGAGGAGAGATCTATGCAGGAAGGAGAGATATAAAACAGAGAGAGATCTATGCAGGAAGGAGAGATATATACAGGAGAGAGATCTATGCGGGAAGGAGAGATATATACAGGAGAGAGATCTATGCAGGAAGGAGAGATATATACAGGAGAGATCTATGCAGGAAGGAGAGAGATATACAGGAGAGATCTATGCAGGAAGGAGAGATATATACAGAGAGATCTATGCAGGAAGGGAGATATATACAGGATAGATCTATGCAGGAAGGAGAGATATATACAGGAGAGAGATCTATGCAGGAAGGAGAGATATATAGAGGAGATCTATGCAGAAGGAGAGATATTACAGAGAGAGATCTATGCAGGAAGGAGAGAAAAATACAGGAGGAAATCTATGCAGGAAGGAGAGATATATACAGGAGAGAGATCTATGCAGAAGGAGAGATATATACAGGAGAGATCTATGCAGAAGGAGAGATATATACAGGAGAAAACCCTATGCAGGAAGGAGAAATATATACAGGAGAGAGATCTATGCGGAAGGAGAGATATATACAGGAGAGATCTATGCAGGAAGGAGAGATATATACAGAGAGAGATCTATGCAGGAAGGAAAGAGATATTTTACAGGAGAGATCTATGCGGGAAAGGAGAGATATATACAGGAGAGATCTATGCAGGAAGGAGAATATATACAGGAGAGATCTATGCAGGAAGGAGAGATATATACAGGAGAGAGATCTATGCAGGAAGGAGAGATATATACAGGAGAGAGATCTATGCAGGAAGGAGAGATATATACAGGAGAGATCTATGCAGGAAGGAGAGATATATACAGGAGAGATCTATGCAGGAAGGAGAGATATATACAGGAGAGAGAGATGTGCAGGAAGGAGAGATATATACAGGAGAGAGAGATGTGCAGGAGAGAAAATATAGAAAAATTAAAGGGGCGTGACGGATTACAGGTGGGGGAGAAAATAAAGAGAATGAATCACGCGCATACGCGCGCGCGCGTGTGTGGGGAAAAGAGAATTTGACGTGAGTCAAGGACAATTAAGGGATTAACAAAGGGGTCTGGTAGCCTGGGAGATCAGACTGGGACTGGGGCTAGTGTTTACTTAGTGTACATTTTGACGGCAAACCGTCCATCACGCGTCAGAACGGCTTCACCCAATCAAGAGCGAACAAGGGCTTGACAAACTCCTCCTCGGGGGAGGGGCATGTGGCTCTAAGGTTCTTGAATTGACTATACTACTACTACTACTACTACTACTACTACTACTACTACTACTACTACTATTACTACTACTTTTAATACTTCTACTACTACTTCCACTACTACTACTACTTCCGCTACTACTACTACTACTACTACTACTACTACTACCACTACTACTACTACTACTACTACTACTACTACTACCACTACCACTACCACTACTACTACTACTACTACTACTACTACCACTACTGAAATTTGAGTTTTTAAAAAAATATTTTCTTGTACTTACAATTTACAATGGTATATAAATGATAGTAGTGATAGTAATAAATTATTTAAAGTTCTTCACCACAGTCAAGGTACGCGGGGAAACCATATTGACCTGATATGTCCACAACCACGAACAACATTATATAAACATTCACTGCACTGTGTTGGTCCTAATTGTTGGAACAATTTACCAAACATTTAAAAAGTATTAACAATTTTAATACATTTAAAAATAGACTTAAGATTTACTTTTTCCATCAACAGAATCAAAACATTAGGGATTAATATGAATATTCTTCACATCATTATATTTTCAGTAGCAAAATTAGTGTTTAATTGTATCAATCAACTTGGGTACTTGTTATGGTATTTAAACATTTTTTTTATTTGTAAATATATTTTATTATTGCCGCCCTTCATATATTTATAATATTTTGTACACTGTTCCTGTCCGCCAGGGAGCTGTTGCTCGCGGACTAATGCCTAAGATCAAAATTTGTATATAATTATATAATATATGTACTTCTAAAGATATGGCAATAAACTAAACTAAACTAAACTAAACTACTACTACTACTACTACTACTACTACTACTACTACTACTACTACTGATTTTTATGTGCCACTAAAGATGATGCACAGTAGTTTATATCATGACTGTATAATCTACCCTGTTTCAGCGTTGTTTTATGCTTTGTATCTGCAAGTATATACGGTTTCAAATTTCGCTACGCTTTTTTTTTCGGGCGACGACGACAGCGGTACGACACTCAGTAAATAAACACTAGATGGCGACTCTACTGTTGGTAGCCACTTTGTAGATATTTTTGTCCTTTGTTCATTTATAGCCCTAATATGACACAGATGAAGACACAAAATGACACAGACTCTCCAGATAGCCCCTCCTAACTGTCCTGAAATCATGGATGTAGAAATGTAAGTATTAACGCCACCACACGTCTGTAAACAGAAAAAAAAGTTGTCCTGGCGAATTAACTGTTATCTTATCTACGGTAGTGGAAAGAGGATATAAAAGGGATTGGCATGGAGTGGTGGGTGGGTGGAGGATCATATTTTAGAATAGGCCACGATACAAATTTCGTCGTTTTCTCGTCAATTTCTATGGAGCTGACTGGCGCGTCCACGCGAGGGATGGCGGTGAGGCTATAGGCCCATATTCAAGAAATGTTGTCGACCCGTTGCATCGCGAAACGGTAATCAAGGAAAACGCGACGAGTGGAGATTTGAGTCAGCTGACTGCCTTCACCATGCAGTGGCTTGCACATCCCACCTTCATCCCGTTCTCCACTTATTCCATTCTATTTCTTCCCAGACCATCATTACTGGTGAGTTTTCAACACAACCGAGAGTAACATGCATACCTTGTGAATGCACACGTGTCATAGTTAAGGTAAAAACAGGTCCAGGAGGCCTTATATAGGTGTGTGAAGTTGTGAGGAAGCCGGGCGGCGGCGGGAGGATGGAGGTCGGCCATTGTGTGGAGGAATGGCGGCGGGCCGTTCAAATGTACTCGCAAGCATAACTCGGGCACTGCACCTCGGGTTTCTGCACCAACGCCTCAGACAAGTGGCGAACACTAACTAAGCTATTATTTTAATGTCAGAAATGATAAATTTCACTAGTAAAATGTATTAGATATGTATAAAACAGTCAAAATACTGATGCCGCTTTGGGCTCGCTTGTGTTGGTACACCTGTCAAATATCCACCAGTCGGACAATTCTTGTAGATGTCACCAGTGGAGGTACGACGGTGGAGAATCTCCACCGGCCGGGATTTGACGAGCATTCTTGAATATAGCCCATAGTGTAGACAAAAGGATGGTTTTTCAACACGTCCCCATGCCTCACCGCCAGCCGCATGACCCCTAGTGTGGACAGGCCTTAACGCTTCTCTCACATCCCTGCCAACCTCCCTGCCAACTTCCCTGCCAACCTCCCTGTCAGCCTCCCTGCCAACCTCCCTGTCAGCCTCCCTGCCAACCTCCCTGTCAGCCTCCCTGCCAACCTCCCTGTCAGCCTCCCTGCCAACCTCCCTGCCAGCCTCCCTGCCAACCTCCCTGCCAGCCTCCCTGCCAACCTCCCTGTTAGCATCCCTGTCAGCCTCCCTGCCAACCCCCCTGTCAGCCTCCCTGCCAACCTCCCTGCCAACCTCCCTGCCAGTCTCCCTGCCAACCTCCCTGCTTTCTCATCCTTACTGCCTCCCTCTCCTCGTTGTTCCTCGTGTCGTTGGTGAGTCATCGCAAGAATGTGTCCTCGGTGAGATAGATGGAACATTCGCGTCACTCCAAGGCCACGCGTCACCCACAGGGCCACAACCTGAACCCCTCGCTCCGGTGTGGCGAGGCGGGGTCGTGCCAAAGCCGTCTGTATGTAAAAGCCTGCGTCTGGGAGAGCGGGATGGACGTGACGTCAGTAGCAGAGTCTGCTCCACAAGTCAGTAGGAGCAGAGCTTTCAGCGTGTGAGGATGTACGGGCGGTACGGCTCTCATTACACCCACCTTTCACCCACTGTTAACTCTTCGCCATTTAATATTTTGCTCATAAACATTTTACATGGAGAATATCAATAGAAGCGGAATTTAATTAGCTTTCCATTGATATATTTCGTTTACTGATAAATGAATTGGCAGCATGCATAAATTAGCGTTAACTAAATACATAACATCATGAAATCGGGTAATTTCCTATCTAATATATGTTTATCAGTATAAAAGATATACTGTTATCTTTGGAAATGTTTGTTCTATAATATTATCAAATAAAAAACCGTAAAACACACTAAAGAATTCCATTATGAGACTCTCAAGAAATATGCATGAACTTTAACTCTTCGCAATTTAATATTTTGCTCGAAAACATTTTACATGGAGAATATCAATAGAAGCGGAATTTAATTAGCTTTCCATTGTTATATTTTTTTCTGATAAATGAATAAGAACCATACATACATTAGCGTTAACTAAATAAATATCATCATCAATCGGGAAAAATTACCCGATTTCATGATCTTTTTAGTTAGTTAATGCTAATTTATGTATGGTTCTAATTCATTTATCAGAAAACGAAATATAGCAATGGAAAGCTAATTAAATTCCGCTTCTATTGATATTCTCCATGTAAAATGTTTTTGAGCAAAATATTAAATGGCAAAGAGTTAAAGTTCATGCATATTTCTTGAGAATCTCATAATGGCATTTCTTTAGTCTGTTTTACGGTTTTTTATTTGATAATATTATAAAAAAAACATTTCCGAAGATAACAATATATCTTTTATACTGATAAACATATATTAGGTATGAAATTACCCGATTTCATAATGTTATGTATTTAGTTAACGCTAATTTATGCATGCTGCTAATTCATTTATCAGAAAACAAAATATAGCAATGGAAAGCTAATTAAATTCCGCTTCTATTGATGTTCTCCATGTAAAATGTTTACGAGAAAAATATTAAATGGCGAAGAGTTTAAGTTCATGCATATTTCTTGAGAGTCTCATAATGGCATTTCTTTAGTGTGTTTTACGGGTTTTTATTTGATAATATTATAGAACAAACATTTCCGAAGATAACAATATATCTTTTATACTGATAAACATATAATTAGGTAGGTAAACTTGTCATCTCGGTGGCCTCGTACAGACTCCGTCCGTGACGTCATCAATCTCAGGCGCAGGCTTTTACATACAGACGGCTTTGGTAGTGCAGGGCGGGAGGCTGGTCGCGGCGCCTGCCAACAATGACCATGTTTCTGCGATGCAACAAGTGACTCGCTGTAGGGAAAGTTGAATACTGCACAACTGTGACAAATGCATTAACAAGTGCAGGTGAAGAACGATAAAGTGAAAATAATGAACGATATACAAATAATTTATGATAGGAAAAGAACATTTTTTGATGGAGGGAATACAACGTAAGTACCACCAAGACGCTTCCATCTCCTTGAATCTAATAAATATTCAAAGGCCATTGAAACTTACGGCGTAAACACTTTGATCTCATCCAACCCTCGCGTCGGGAACTCCAAAGCTGAATCCGATAAAAAAAGGAAAAATTCCACAGTCCGTCAGTCACTGTTATTTTCTGTCCGTTGTGAATGAGGGTCGTCAAGAACAAGGCAGCGGCAGTGACCTGAGGGTTAGGAATTCAGGGGCTCAGTGGACGGCCAAATAATCAGACGCGATGCTTGGTGAACGGCGCCTCAGATCCAATGAGCCTCGCACGCCATGTGATTCCGTTTTCTTTGATAACTCGAGGAAGACCCAAAGAAAGGAAGCACTGAAGGGGTGGCGTGTGAGGCATTAAGACAACGTGTATAAAGCGTTGGCGCGTGGCAAAGGAATTTCTCTTTACCACGATAATATAACAAAGACCAAGGAAAGTTGGGTAGTAAAAGAATGAACGCAGCGTGGCCAAAATTTACATCTTTCCCTAACGCGTGCTCGTGTGTGTGTGTGTGTGAGAGAGCGAGGTAACCATTGCCAGCACCTTATGCAAAGAAGACTCGCATATCATTTGCATGACTTCAACAGCCCAAAGAGCAGGTTAAGGTTTAATTATATCTCTTCTCCTCTTCACACTCTTTCTTCGTGTACGTCAGTGTTTATTTTATTTTTCCATGTGTGTGCTGTTCCCATTCTCCTTCTTTATCACCCCTCCTTTTCTTTGTCTCCTTATTCTCCTACTTCGATTTTAGTCTCATCTCTTCCCCACATTTCCCCTCTTTCTCCACTGCTCGTCTATACCTACAGTATCGCTGCTTACAATAATTGTCCCCAAGTCTTTTTCTTCGGTAACATTGAAAAGTTCACATCCGTTTATTTTGAGTAGCTAATTCATCTTTATTACTTCCTATATGCAAAACTTTACACATATAGGTTTCAAATTTCATCTACCACTTGTTTGCCCAACTAATTAAGCGGTCAAGGCCGGATGATGAGGAGGAGTAGGAGAAGGAGGAGGAGGAGGAAGGAAGAGAAGAAGGAAAAGGAGGATTTGGAGTAGGTACTGGCAGTGTCGGTAGCAGCAAACACGTCATGCAGCCATCAATCATTCCAAACAATGATTTTACTAACAACCTCCTCTCATACTCTGAGCGAAATATTCTTCTCTTCAGGAGCGATATATCTTGAGCTCCCTTCCTCTCCTCTCCTTCACCCTGCCCTTTTTTCTACCAACAACTCCCTCTCCGCGTCTTCCTCTCTCACTCTCTTAAAAATTCCGTCATCCTCCTCGCTGGAATGTCCTCTGTGTCTACTAAAGCGGCCGTGTGTCATAGTCAAGCCGTGTATCTTTCTCCTTTAGCCGCATTCCTCTTCGCTTCGCTTCACATTTATACATTCTTCCTCGATTTTTTTCTCTTGTCCATCCGGTCCTTTTCTTCCTCCCTTCCTGTTCTCGTGCCAGATTATCGCTTATTTTACACTTTTTAGGACCTTCAGGATTTTCTATAATTTTTCATTTATTCTTCAAAAGGATTTATACGAGTCATTCATGGCCTATATCGTTGTCCTCCATTGTTTTCCTCCTCTCTTGGCAGTCGTGTTACTAAATGCTGAGAGAGAGAGAGAGAGAGAGAGAGAGAGAGAGAGAGAGAGAGAGAGAGAGAGAGAGAGAGAGAGAGAGAGAGAGAGAGAAACGAAAATATCCAGTGCGTGGGAGAATACATGAACAGCAAAGGATGAGATAGCGAAATGATCCCGCAAGAGACCCAATCGACGTCAAATATTTGCATGTAACGAGTGGAAAAATGTGGAGCACTTGGCTTCACGTCAGCACGGGTCGTGCTGCTAGATATTTC
>JACEEZ010021923.1:110127-142627 GCA_016584305.1 Chionoecetes opilio | reverse complement strand
AGCCAAAGCTGATTTTTATGGTGAACCCTGACTTGATTGATATAGTTTTTTCTCACTTGATTCTGAGGCCTAAGGTATCCCATAAACATAAACTGGCTGGTAAATTGAGCATACCCTTGAGCATTTCTCAAAATTCAAGATGGCCGCCATGATGCCCACCGGAGCCTGATATTTGCTGTGAAATAGCTAGTTCATGAACCCCTTGACCGATTTCAATGATTTATGGGTTGATAGGTTGTTAATGATGCCCGACTCATTAGATACACTTTTGAAACCCTATAAGATCATGTTCACGGACAAATGACCAGGTCAAGGGTATTTTCTTTCCCATAATTGCAAAAAATTCATATATAAGGCTGTCTCTGCAATTCATGTTATGATAATTTGTTTCTTTATACAATTTAAGAGTATATGCTGCATGTTGAATGTGATAAAGGGTGGTGCAAAGTCATTTTAGGCAATACAATATTTTGCTAGGTGCTGGTTGTGAGCAATAGTTAAGCTAAAGGAACCAACACACCAAAATCAATTATGTTTAATGTCAAGACGTGAGCGTCGACGATGCCTTTGAGTTGGGAATGAAGCAGCAGAAGGAATTTGAAACAGCCTTGCCAGATGTTTTCTACAAACCACTGAAACGAATAACTGTGCCTATTGCCTGCCAGTCGCAAGTTAATTGACATTGGTGATCAAAAGTAATAGATACTGGCGTTTTTTATGCTCGAGCTCTTAATCTGAATGCCAGCAAGCGGGAAGGATCACCTTCCATAGAGTCAATGTTGCGACAGAATTTTCACCAGTTGCCACCTCCATGTTTGATGATCATGGTGACATGAGAGCCACACAAAAGTCACACCTAAAGAATTATTTGACCATTGAGAGGTCACATCCATGTGTCATGAAAGATTTATTCTCTCTCGATGGCTGTGCTATACTGTGGGTGGTTCCTTGGCCCAGTGCCTCCAATGCTCTAGTTCAGGACTACATCGATGCATTCCGGTCACATATTCGTCATTACCAAGAGTCGGCAGATGTATAGCTCATATTTGACTGGTACATTAGTGGCAGCACTAAGGAGGTAAAGGAATGAGCGAAATAAAGGAGTGACCAAAGTCTTCAAACTAATGCCAACCTCACGACTTCCTGCTGCAAAGGTTTTATTCACTGTCACTTCAAACAAGGTCTAGATCATCAACTTTATAATTAAAGACCTGATAGACCGCAAGGATGATGAAGTCACACACTCACTGATTCTCAATGGCGCAGAAGATGTTCCCTTCCAGTTGCCAGGTGGAACTGTAATCAGACGTAGAGATCTTGAGACGACCCAAGAGGAGGCTGACACCATCATCCTCCAGCAGGTAAACCCATTATAAACTAATGATATCATCGTGGATAGTAACTATTATTAATACCATTATTAGTGGTTCGTGTTCTAAAGAGACCTTTTCATGATTATCATTGTTCATTACTAGGTTGCAAGTCGTGAAGTGATTAACAATGGTGCCCGTGTCATCGTCGCTGATGATACAGACGTTTTTGTGCTGTTGTTCAAATTTTAAGCTATCTTGTTAGTGGTCCCATCTACATGGAGTGGCCTCAGCGCCATCGTGGTGTCATTGATATTGATCTCACTGTACAAACACACATGTCAATCATCCCCGGGCTGCTTGCCGCACATGCCCTCAGTGGGTGTGACGCTGTGGCATCCTACTTTGGGATTGGCAAGAAAAAGGTTCTCAAGGTTCTGCGAGAAGGTGAGATGATATTGGATTTCATATTGGGGAGCAATAATGTGATAACCATAGAATATCTGCATTACTCATAATGCTAATAACAACAATATACTGCATTTTTTGTTGCAAGTGTTGTCTCATTTCACTTCATGAGAGATGCGACACTGCCGGCGATCTCCTACCATCATATGATTGAGGAGGCTGCTCAATTCACACTTGCATGCTACAATCTGACTGGCAAGAATATCCTGACAGAAGCTAGAGTGGAGGCATGGATGACTAGGATGAGAAAGGGTACCCTCGAGCCCCCTAAGCTCTGCTCACTTCCCCCAACCTCTGAAGCATTTCGCCAAAATGCCCTCCGAGCACACTACCAGCTTGATGTGTGGTATACCGCCCTTGAACCTCATCCACCTTCTCTTGACCCTGTAGACCACGGCTGGACACGTCTTGAGGGCAGTACAATGCCTATTCCCACAATCGTCCCTGCTGATACCCCCTTGGCACCAAAGGAGCTACTAAAAGTGATAGAATGTGTGTACGACAGTCTCAACACCTGTGCCACGAATAGGTGTAGATGCAAGTCTCAAGGCCTTATGTGTACTCTTTTCTGTGTGTGCAAAGGAGGTCTCACCTGTAAAAACAAAACTGGATCATCTGCTGAACTCGAATAAACCCTGAACAATCTCATATAAATTAGTGTATATGTGTATTGAATCTTCAATCTTTTGTTGGTGTCTTGAAATTAAACATAATTGATTTCGGTGTGCTTGTTCCTTTAGCTTGACTATTGCTCACAACCAGCACCTAGCAAAATATCGTATTGCCTAAAAAGACCTTGCACCACCCTTTATCACATTCAACATGCAGCATATACTCTTACATTGTATAAAGAAACAAATTATCATAACATGAATTGCAGAGACAGCCTTATATATGAATTTTCAGCAATTATGGGGGAAAAAATATCCGTGACCTTGAAAATGATCTCATCGGGCTTCAAAAGTGTATCTAATGAGTTGGGCATCATTAAAAACCTATAAATCAACCCAAAGATCATTGAAATCGGTCAAGGGATTCATGAACTAGCTATTTCACAGCATATATCAGGCTCCGGTGGGCATCTTGGCGGCCATCTTGAATTTTGAGAAATGCTCAAGGGTATGCTCAATTTATCAGCCAGTTTATGTTTATGGGATACCTTAGGCCTCAGAATCAAGTGAGAAAAAAACTATATCAATCAAGTCACCCTATGCTCATATGGCTCCCTGACTATAATACTGTTGTGGGATATGTCACACACTGGGTGACTGAGATACCCACTCTTTCTTTTCACTTTTTACACTGTTTGTACTTAATGGTATCACGGTGTGTGAAATTATACTTCTATGTTACTGCTAACCATATTATTGCATATTATTGTATATTATTGCATATTATTGCATATTGGGTCCCTTTATTGAATATATGTCTGGCGGTGAACTGCCTGGCTGCGTATTTATATCTCACCTGCAGATATGTCTCAGCTACAGCCTTGATAATTTTTCATACAATTTTCTACCAATATTAATTATGCTACACTTGTCAATATCAAATTTCATCTGTCACCTGACTATCCACTCGCTTAACTGATCTAAGTCTCCCTGCAAAACGGTTACATCAGACTGTGACCCGATAATTCTACCTTTTCTTTTCTTTTCTCTTTTTTTTTAACATCACTAGGAACTGGCCAAGGGCACAGCAAAAATGGGTAACACAAAGCACGCTTAGTTGCCAGTCCCTATAAAGAAGACAGTAAGAGAATAGAATAAAAACAGGGGGTAGGCCAATTTAGTTCGGGAGGTGTCTTGTTACTCTTCTTTTGAAAAGATTTAAGTTATAGGAAAGTGGAAAAATAGAAACAGGAAGAGAGTTCCAGAGTTTACCAGTGCAAGGGATGAAAGAGTAAAGATACTGATTTACTCTTGCATTAGGAAGATGGACAGAATAGGGATGAGAATGAGTAGAAAGTCTTGTGCAACGAGGCCGCGGAAGTTGGGGAGGCATGCAGTTAGCAAGTTCAGAAGAGCAGTGAGCATGAAAATAACGGTAAAGAGAGCAAGAGAAGCAACATTGCGGCGGTGGTCTAAAGATAGACGACAGTCAGTCAGAGGAGGGGAGTTGATGAGACGAAAAGCTTTTGACTCAACCCTGTTTAGGAGAGCTGTATGAGTGGATCCTCCCCAAACATGTGAGACATACTCCATACATGGGCGGATAAGGCCCCTGTAGAGAGCAAGCAATTGGGAGGGGAAAAAAAAAGGACGCAGACGCCACAGCACACCTAACTTCTTAGAAGCTGTTTTAGCAAGAGATGAGATGTGAGATTTCCAGTTCAGATTTTTAATAAAGGATAGTCCTAGAATGTTCATTGTAGAAGAAGGAGACAGTTGAGTGTCATTGAAGAAGAGGGGATAGTTATCTGGTAGGTTTTGTCGAGTAGATAGGTGAATACCTATCATAGTATCATCAGCAAACTTGCTGATATCATTGCTAATCCCACTGTCTTAGTCGTTGATGCAAATATAAAATAGTAGTGGCCCCAAATTACTATAGTATTACTATTAATACAAACCCTACGAACACAATCGCTAACACTTATATACTACGTATTACTACAGCTAACACCATCACCCCCACCACTATTACTACTCAGTAATCAGTAACACAATTACCAACCCAGTGGTGCAGTAGTTATCACACTTTTCTGACAAGGTCATTGTCTTTATTTATCAAATACATGCACGTTTGTTTGAAACATAAGTTTAGAAATCATCAAATGCATAACTTACTAGTGAAATATGATGGATGGGTCAGATTTTTTGTTCGCTTTTTCATTGCATCCAAACGAAACACAACTATTCACCATATCAGAACACACAAGGAGCGACACTCCTGCCTTTACTTGTCCTCACGAGGTCAATACTAAATGAAGACTGAGAGTATGTGTGGAGGTTTAGAGAGGATTTGACCTGAGTAAGCATAGCCCAACCCTTAAACAGATCCGCCACTCCCTAGTAATTACGCGACCCAATTCACACCTTTGACCTCACCACTCCCCTTTAACAACGAAGCCACCGTGCCACCCATGAAGGTAGCATGCGAGGTGGTATGGTAGTACTCCCATACCTACCTACCTACCTACCTACATGGTGTCACCCCAACGTAGCAAAACTTATACCCACAAACCCGAGAGACCTACATATATTGATATCACCATGTTATGAGATCAGTTTAATTCTCATCATGAAAATAATAACGGGAAAGAAACCCATATATGTGCACCTTAGAATGGACCGACGTTAATCCCAGGGATCTCAAAATATTTCCATGGGATGATTTATCTCTACTTGGCAACAGAGTTGTGGGCTCCCTTAGCCCACAACAAGATGGCTGACTGACAGTTCACTGGCTTCAACCCGCGCGGCTCAGGGCGTCTCCACCCATACTACCTCCATGCTGGAATGTGTGACTTGTCAACAAACGAAAATCAACAACTCCACACACCTCACTCTTACCCGATTTGCTGAAAATACCATTGGATATTAAGAAAAACTGAAACCACTATCGGCTTAATGAAGAAATTTTGCATCGCATTAGTATACATTTATAACTGTAATGTAAGTACAAGTATACAAAAACAAGGGTTAAGCAGTGCATAAACATTTTCTCCCACTTGTTTGGCTTCATCACCTCATTGCTCGGCTATTTATGATCACATTAAATTTCTAAGCACACTTCCTGAATCTGCACACTTTTCTGACTATGACGATATAGGATATGTCCCAGTGTGAAAATATTTAGATTTTAGAGGGTAAAAATAGTCATTGATCTTTGTTTTCCTTACATCTCAGCCGCCGCGTCGCCTTCTCATGGAGCAAGCGATGGTGAGCGTTTTCTGCGGGGGTAGAGCAAGGGAAAAGCAACCGCTTGCAAGCGAAATTTATCTTGCTCCCCCGCAGAAAACGCCTTTAGTTGGTGACAAGTCGGGGTGGCAGGACAGTTGTGTGAGATGCAGGGGCGCTGTGGGAAAGTTTCAAAGGCTGCGTCAGTAGGCTACCATTTCAGGTGTTATGGTGGTTAGCAAAGAGTCAACATCATTATTTATCCTCCCTCATAAGTCTTTCGATGCGAATCTGTTTCTTCAGGGTGAGACATCAATACCTGTCATCAACACACACACACACACACACACACACACCACACACTCACTCACTCACTCACTCACTCACTCACACTACACTCACTCACCACCACACTCACACACTCACACACTCACACACTCACACACTCACACACTCACACACTCACACACTCACACTCACACTCACACTCACACTCACACTCACACTCACACTCACACACACACACACACAGGTTATTTACCCTCTGAACTCGTAACCCCCACGTAATCCAATCCCATGTTGTTCGGTGTCATCCTCCTCACCACCTCCTTCCACCTACACCTATTCCCCTTCCTGTTCTTTTCTTTTGATTTGATCCACGAATATCCATATGTGTCAATCAAATTCTCTCTCTCTCTCTCTCTCTCTCTCTCTCTCTCTCTCTCTCTCTCTCTCTCTCTCTCTCTCTCTCTCTCTCTCTCTCGTTCATTCTTCTACCTCCTCCATTGTGTTAACTCCACCCTCCTTTCCCTCCGTCTGTTTTTTAACGTCTCTGTCGTGTTTGTTGCGAGAAAATATAAATAAATAAGGAGTAAATCGGCAAGAAATCTCTGGAGGAAGAACGAAGTGAGAAACAATATAGAAAATTACTACTAAAGAAAGTCAGATAAACGAATGTGAACGTTTCGAAATATATATATATAACCCAGAAAACATTTAAGTGATTCTTGTGAGACTATTGTGGTTTTGTTTTTATCGACGTATCCTGGGAAATGGATGACGGGTTCTGGCTCTCTTTTCCACTAACATTTCATCCCGCCTGACAATTGTGCCGTGCCGGGGGTACCCGTGTCTTCGTGCCGACCGTCGTCGCTGCTCTTCGTTCCGAAAAGTATCCCTTTTATAGTACCCAAAGACATTAGAAACAAGTCTGCCAAAGTCCGACCTGGAATTCATTCTCTCGCGCATGACGTCACAGCGAGTCCACAGTAGGCAGGAGCTGGCATTCGGCATGTATCATAATGTATCTTACAGCATTTAATGGTTAGCTAAAGTATTAAAGATATTTTTGGAGTACGCAAAAAAACAAAAAAATTCATCTACGACATCCATCACCGAATAAAGTAGTGGTGGTGATGAATGAGAAATATTTGAAATTAGAGGCATTGTTTGTGTGTAAAAAGCTTGGTCAGCTTCGTACCTCAATGAAATGATGACTGCAGTTAAGTTCTTTTGATCAAAATCATGTATAAACGGCCTAATAATGATGACTTAATCTGATAATGAATTATAAGCACTTTTGCTTTGAGCGTTATCTTCCCTCAGGCAGCTTCTCCGCGTTTGAAATCACTCAGTCCCTGGCTGACGGTGGTGTGGCGGGACGTCACACTCTCTACGTCATGTCACGGCTCTACACACTCTGACACACTCACGACACACACTGCATGACAGAAGTGTCTTACCTTCGAGAGCATAGAATTAGATTCATGACAATTTGATCAGTATTGTGTATCTGGAAGAGAGAGAGAAAAGAGAAGAGAGAGAAGAGAGAGAGATGGGAGGAGAGGAGAGAGAAGAGGAGAGAGAGAGAGAGAAGAGAATGAGAGAGAGAGAGAGAGAGAGAGAGAGAGAGAGAGAGAGAGAGATGATGAGAGAGGAGAGAGAGAGAGAGGAGAGAGAGAGAGAGAGAGAGAGAGAGGAGAGAGAGAGAAGAGAGAGAGAGAGAGAGAGAGAGAGAGAGAGAGAGAGAGAGAGAGAGAGAGAGAGAGAGAGAAGAGAGAGAGAGAGAGAGAGAGAGAGAGAGAGAGAGAGAGAGAGAGAGGAGGGGGGGAGAGAGAGAGAGAGAGAGAGAGAGAGAGAGAGAGAGAGAGAGAGAGAGAGAGAGAGAGAGAGAGAGAGAGAGAGAGAGAGAGAGAGAGAGAGAGAGAGAGAGAGAGAGAGAGAGAGAGAGAGAGAGAGAGAGAGAGAGAGAGAGAGAGAGAGAGAGAGAGAGAGAGAGAGAGAGAGAGGAGAGAGAGAGAGAGAGAGAGAGAGAGAGAGAGAGAGAGAGAGAGGGAGAGAGAGAGAGAGAGAGAGAGAGAGAGAGAGAGAGAGAGAGAGAGAGAGAGAGAGAGAGAGAGGAGAGAGAGAGAGAGAGAGAGTTCTAGCTGGCACACATGCTGGGGACGACCCTCTGCTTGTGCCGCTGTAGCGGGACAAGCAAAGTTTCATTCTCACCTGACATGCCTCCTCGTCCCGCCACATCGGCTGTAACAGATGGTCGCTCCTTAACCATGCGGCCATGCCTTCACAATGTGCTGTCTTCGGATGTAAATATATGAAAAATATATGCAAGCAAGAGAACAAGGAGCGGGACGCATATTCCCGTATTCTGGCACAGTATGTCAAGTTTACTCATGAACACGTCACGTTAGGTTACGGCTACGAAAGGGCCATTATACAACAGTAAGGTAACTTTGTGTGGGAATCACAATGAGGGTATTTTCGAGAAAATCCTATGGTTAGTTATGGGTTTTACAGCCATGCGTCTTCACAGAGCTAGGGGAATAGGCCAGCCGGACGCATATTGCCAAAGTCATAGACCACTGTATACCTGGACTGCGCACGGAATATCGGCCTGTCGCACAAGGGGCTGAAGTCGGAGGGCCGCTCGGATTCATATATATATATATACGGATCATATAGACTGGTTTATCAGTATATATGATATACTGTAATCTTCGTAAATGTTTGTTCTATAATATTATCAAATAAAAAACAGTAAAACACGCTAAAGAAATGCCATTACGAGACTGAAGAAATATGCATGAACTTAATATTCACTTCAACTCTTCGCCATTTAAAACTTTGTGAGTCAACTTTTATCATGAAGGGTATCAATAGAAGCGCAATTTTATTAGCTTTCCATTGCTATATTTCGTTATCTGATAAATTAATTAGAACCATGCATAAATTAGCGTTAACTAAATAAATAAAATCATCAATCGGGTCATTTTCCCGATTGATGAGGTTATTTATTTAATCAACGCTAATTTATACATGGTACTAATTCATTTATCAGAAAACGAAATATATAAGTAAATAAATAACCTCATCAATCGGGAAAATTACCCGATTGATGATTTCATTTATTTATTTAACGCTAATTTATGCATGGTTTTAATTAATTTATCAGATAACGAAATACATCAATGGAAAGCTAATAACATTGCGCTTCTATTGATACCCTTCATTATAAAAGTTGACTCGCAAAGTTTTAAATGGCGAAGAGTTAAGTGAATATTAAGTTAATGCATATTTCTTCATAGTCGCGTAATGGCATTTCTTTAGCGTGTTTTACTGTTTTTTATTTAATAATATTATAGAACAAACATTTACGAAGATTACAGTATATCATATATATTGATAAACCAGTCTATATGATAGTACATAGACCACTATATCTCTCTGTCGGGCGCCCCGCAGGCCCCTATGCAGCCCCGCAATTCAAAACATTGTCGCGTGAACAGTCCAGGTATACAGAGGTCTATGCCAAAGTCTATTGCTATACGGGATCAGGGGAAATTGGATCCAATCACCGCGCGGTGAGGGCGGGGGTGTGGGAGGGGCCTATACTCAGACGTTCACACACAATATTTACGGGTAACTTACTACTTTTGTGGGCAGATATTGTGCGTGACTTTATTTAAATCATATATTTGTAGAGAGAGAGAAAAAAAAGACAGAGGAAGAGAGAGAGAGAGAGAGAGAGAGAGAGAGAGGAGAGAGAGAGAGAGAGAGAGAGAGAGAGAGAGGGGGGGGTGGAAACAGTATAAGATGAATTTATTAAATATTATAATTGCATGCTGTATAATTAAGAGAGAGAGAGAGAGAGAGAGAGAGAGAGAGGAGAGAGAGAGAGAGAAGAGAGAGAGAGAGAGAGAGAGAGAGAGAGAGAGAGAGATGAGAGAGAGAGAGAGAGGTGGAAACAGTATAAGATGAATTTATTAAATATTATAATTGCATGCTGTATAATTAAGAGAGAGAGAGAGAGAGAGAGAGAGAGAGAGAGAGAGAGAGAGAGAGAGAGAGAGAGAGAGAGAGAGAGAGAGAGAGAGAGAGAGAGAGAGAGAGAGAGAGAGAGAGAGAGAGAGAGAGAGAGAGAGAGAGACTTGACTTATTTGACTTATTGTTTTTTTGGCCTCCATGATACAATACTTTTTTTTATTCATTTTACATTTGTAAAGCATGAAGCCTAGGTCTGTTGAGCGCAAGCTCCTATACAGACCTGTTGCTTAGATATACAAAAACGTGTTTAGCAAGTGGATTTAGGCCATTGGCTAACAAATATATACAATATTAATAACTGACATTATAAATTAATATATACATACGTATATACCTACATACATGCATACATATACATACACACATACACATACATGCAACATACCTACACGTGCACATACATTTATGCGCACCCACAGCGCATTCCACACAGCGGGGCATTCGTAATTGTAATGACCTTGTAGCAAAAGTATGTGAAATGTAGTGAAAACCGTTATCAACAGGATACACATGTAATGATTTATAAACAAATAAGTTTGATTGTAGAGATATTATATCAGACAGTTTGAGTAACTGGTGGTCTCGAAATAGTGGGTTGGTGTGCTCATATCGTGACTTATAAAACATAACACGTATTAACTTTTTTTGAGAAATAAATAGATTATCCACATGTTTTATATGCTCCACCAAAGACTACTCTATACTGGACTTGCTACTCATTTTGGGCTATTTCCAGTGGAGGCCAGTTTTGCGATTCCTGCCATTTTCGAACATCACTCCCTTTTCCCTTCCTATGGTTTATCAGTATATATGATATACCGTTATCTTCGTAAATGTTTGTTCTATAATATTATCAAATAAAAAACAGTAAAATGCAATAAAGAAATGCCATTATGAGAGAGTTAAGAAATATGCATGAACTTAATATTCACTTGAACTCATCGCCATTTAATATTTTGCGAGAAAACATTTTAGATGCTAGCAATAGAAAGAAGCGGATTTTCATTAGCTTTCCATTGCTATATTTCGTTTTCTGATAAATGAATCATAACCATGCATAAATTAGCGTTAACTAAAAAAATAACATCATCTATCGGGATAATTACCCGATGGATGATGTTATTTATTTAGTTAACGATAATTTATGCATGGTTCTAATTCATTTATCAGAAAATGAAATATAGCAATGGAAAGCTAATTAAATTCCGCTTCTATTGATATGTTGCATGTAAAAAGTCTTCACGCAAAATATCAAATTGCGATGAGTTTAGGTGAATATAAGTTCATGCATATTTCTTCAGAGTCTCATAATGGAATTTCTTTAGTGTATTTTACAGTTTTTTATTTGATAATATTATAGAACAAACATTCACGAAGATAACAATGTATCATTTATACTGATATGCCATAGTCTACTGTATTCATGGAACACTTTTTTACTTGCCGATACGATTGATGATGTTATTTTTTTAGTTAACGCTAATTTAGGCATGGTGGTAATTCATTTATCAGAAAAAAAAATATATCAATGGAAAGCTAATGTAAATCCGCTTCTTTCTATCGCTAGCATCTAAAATGTTTTCTCGCAAAATATTAAATGGCGAAGAGTTTAAGTATATATTGAGGTCATGCATATTGCTTCAATCTCTCATAATGGCATTTCTTTAGTGTATTTTACTGTTTTTTATTTGATAATATTATAGAACAAATAGTTACGAAGATAACGGTATATCATATATACTGATAAACCTTAGGAAGGGAAATAGGGGTGATGTTCTAAAATGGCAGGAATCGCAAAACTGGCCTCCACTGGTCATGGGCGGGTTGGCGCGGGGCACGAGTAGCAAGTCCAGTATAGAGTAGTCTTTGGCTCCACCCCCCAGAGAGAGAGAGAGAGAGAGAGAGAGAGAGAGAGAGAGAGAGAGAGAGAGAGAGAGAGAGAGAGAGAGAGAGAGAGAGAGATTCAGATTCAGATTCAATACTTTTATTCACAATTAACGTTTGTGAAAAAGACTGTTTCAGGATAACAGTCTTATCGCGGTATACAGAGTATTGGCTGGTGATAAAACAAGGACATCGATATGAGTGACAATGGTAGTCGAGAGAGAGAGGGGATTAGCAGAAATCTCCCCTCCCACCCTCTCCCTACTTATCTCCAAAAAGAAATACCGCCCACCATCCAATCTCAGCTAATCTCAGCGTTTAGGGGGAGGAGGGAAAGTGCGAAGGCGGAAACCTTTTCCGCCTTCTAAGATTGAATAGACTATATACTGTTATCTACGGTAGAGTCTAGATTGAGGCCACACTCCCAGATCATTCTCCCTCATTCATCTTATAATGTTTCCACCCTTCTCGCTCTCTCTCTCTCTCTCTCTCTCTCTCTCTCTCTCTCTCTCTCTCTCTCCTCTCTCTCTCTCTCTTCAATTATACAGCATGCAATTATAATATTTAATAAATTAATTTTATTCTGTTGCAACTCTCTCTCTCTCTCTCTCTCTCTTCTCTCCTCTCTCTCTCTCTCTCTCTCTCTCTCTCTCTCTCTCTCTCTCTCTCTCTCTCTCCTCTCTCTCTCTCTCTCTCTCTCTCCTCTCTCTCTCTCTCTCTCTCTCTCTCTCTCTCTCTCTTCTCTCGCTCTTAATTATACAGCATGCAATTATAATATTTAATAAATTCATCTTTTACTGTTTCCACTCTCTCCTCTCTCTCTCTCTCTCCTCTCTCTCTCTCTCTCTCTCTCTCCTCCTCTTCCTCTTCTCTCTCTCTCTCTCTCTCTCTCTCTCTACCCTCTCTCTCTCTTAATTATACAGCATGCAATTATAATATTTAATAAATTCATCTTATACTGTTTCCACCCTCTCTCTCTCTCTCTCTCTCCTTCTCCTCTCTCTCTCTCCTCTCTCTCTCTCTCTCCTCTCTCTCTTTCTCCCTCTCTCTCTCGTCGTCTCTCTCTCCTTCTTTTTTTTTTTTTTTTTCTCTCTCTCTCTCTACAAATATATTATTTAAATAAAGTCACGCACAATATCTGTCCACAAAATGAGCAAGTTACCCGTAAATATTGTGTGTGGACGTCTGAGTATAAGCCCCTCCCACACCCCCGCCCTCACCGCGCGCTGATTGGTCCAATTTCCCCTGATTCCGTATAGCAATAGACTTCGGCAATATGCGAGCGGGACAGGGCTGAAGAGCCAGAGAGGGGAAGACAGTGGAGGGGATACTCGCGCTGACGTCACGGAATCAACTCTGCTCCGCCCACTTGGCAGACCTGTATTGATGGTACCCTTCCTCAGTCGTTCGTCTTTCGTTGCTCGACCTTCATCACGACTCTTGGTACGGGCCTATGTGTCATGACGGTCGTAAGATGTTCACGATGGAGTCATGATAGCTGTAAGACTAAGTCACGAATGGAATATTAAAGGTCATTTTGTCGTCACGATTGTTTAGGTAAATTGAATTAGTTGAGTTGAAAATAATAATGTTGGACAAAACAAAAATATAAACAATGGGGAGTTTCTGTTTCAGAATGTCCTGTTGCTGTAAAAATATGCCTTCAGATTATCTCTATAAGTGGCAGGTTAGCTATATAAATGTGTACATAACTCTGAGTTAAAGGAGAAAACAACCTGCATATACATAACAGCATTATTTATCACAGTAATCTGACATTATAAGCGAACATGAAGCATTAGTCAAATCATATTAGCACTGTCATATTTTCATTTCATTTCATCTGCCTATTTTCGTCGACAGTTCCAGTTCTTGATCTTGCATGATATTACAGTACACAATATATACATTTAATAAGCTTTTAACAGTATTTCTGCATTCAGAGATTACATACCAGGTGGTATGGTGGTATCCAACAATGAAATACACTTTATTCTTCATTTTCATTTATTCCAAGTGGAACTGTTACCAAAAAATTCCGCGTCGGCGAGTGTACCACGTCGGCGACAGGTCTCAGTTGGTGTTTCTGCGAGAATTCCTATTGGCGACAGTTTCATAAACCTGTTCACGTATCCCTACACCCTACTGCCAATAACACTATAGTCGCCACTGCACATATATGTCGTCAGGCGCCATATACTACGAATTTTATCATCGCTACAGATACATAATTGTATGTGCCACTAAAGAGGCATGCACAGTAGTTTATATTAAGTACCTGTCTTCAGTGGCACATACAAGTCTATAGTTATGCTAAAATTAGTAATATTTAGCGCCTGGCGACAAAAGTGCAGTGGCGACTATAGTGTTATTGACGGTAGTTGGTTGACGGTGCCCGAGATTCCTAGCATTTCACCTGTCTCAGCGACAATTACCATTACAACAATAATCAAATAGTCGTCAGGTAGCTACAGCGTACGCCATTACACTTCCGTACTGTGCGTGGGCAGATAGAGGGCAGTAGAGGAAAATGGTGAGGTCAAAAGCCCACAGTCTGAGCTGTGGCGTCGTCGTTTCCATGGTAACGGCGGCGATTTGTTTACATACCACTGCGAGGCGCCCAAAAGCGTTTGATAGAGGGGTACAGAAACCCGAACGGCGCAAGCCGCTCAAATTCTTCTTCTCAAACGCAGTCATGGTCAACATAGGCTTATGCAAAATGAAAATATACGAGTTTTACATTATTCATGGCGTTATAACGAGGATTGTTGGCAAAATAGAAGCATTCGATCACAGGTATCCTACAACATTCTACTAAATACTGTAAGGGAATGCTTCAAGGCGGGTGTATGGGTTAATATTACCTCCATGTATGCAAAGAGAAGGTAATATTAACCCATACACCCGCCTTGAAGCATTCCTCTACAGTATTTAGTAGAATGGTGTAGGACACCTGTGATCGAATGCTTCTATTTTGCCAACAATCCTCGTTATAACGCCATGAATAAAATTATCTCTAAAACTACTCATTTCTAGCACAATAAGTGCATTACACTTGAATATAAACATGATCCAGTGAATCTGAAAAATATATTTTCAAACTCACATGACCCCTCTAAACATGTAGGTCAAGTTGTACAAAATAGGTCAAATGGCCCTTTTTACGGGAAATGTATTTTATGCATGATTAATATTTTGCGTCACCTCTTAAAAAACAAGATTATAGAGTCACTGCCCTCAGTGGCAAAATTATTTTCAAGGTATGAAACTATGGATGATGTACGTATGCCTGTATGGCACTAATAATCTGAATACATTTTCTTTTCTGAACATTTTTTAGGTCTGTTTTAATACAAATTAGACACCCCTGAATCCCAGCCCAACCTCTTCAATGATCACCCTTCTTCCAACCACACCATCAACTTGCCATAAGCTGCATGATCTCAGATAGTAATTTGACCCCAACCCCATTGCATCATATTCCTTGCCAACTGTGATGCTAATTAATGTTTATATACACACAACAATAACTACCTGTTTTCCAGGAAACTCCCTGGTTCTATTATTAGCATGATATATTCTCTCTCTCCTAGTAGATCTGTACATAGTGTCAGGTTGCTGTTATTTAATAATGAGATGTGTATGCTACTTGGAATATCATGGTGTGTATGTAGCGACTAAAGTAGTCACCCCTTTCAGTCTTTTCATGTTTCCGTTCTCTACCAGTGCGGTCTCTAACAGAGAACCAGCGTAGCACGGGGACTATTCTATTTCGTAGTCTTCAATATTTGTTATTGTCATATTCATGTGTTTGCACTGTATCAGCTCATCAATGTAAGTAATTATATACAACGTGTCACCAGCAATATATACTGGAAGTGTCTTTGGTGAAACTCGCAAGTCTTGGTCGAGTTTCGCATACACCTTTAAAATCACCATTTATGAAACCTGAAATTTTGTATATATACTCCAGATTTTATGCAATAAATGGAACCTGAACTGACAAAATGAGTATCCATCATTCCAGTTCAACCATAAGCTATGAACACTCCACCTAGTTACAAATGGTGACCCTGGAGTGTAAGCTAATGGTTCCTAGGTGGCTAAAACTGGTGCTGTACATCATGGCATAGAAATGCAATTTCTATGCTTTGCTGGACACATGAGCACACCTCTCCTAGTAGTGGGACCTGCGTCTTCGGAAGCATTCGTCCCATTGCTCCTGCTGTATATTCCTAGCCTCCAGCTTCACTGGTGATCGCTAGGTTGAAAGCGGGATAGGGAGAATTACACTTATACGTGTAGCCGCCACCTAGTCAGGTTTCCCACCCAAACCCCGGCACCTTCTGTGCCTTCCTCAGGGCATTTTTGCCCTCAGACGCCTTACTGCGTCCTCAGCGGCCTATGCGCATTCAGCGCGGCCACTACCCCGCCAGGCGCCTCACTGCGTCCTCAGCAGCCTATGCGCATTCAGCGCGGCCACTGCCCCGTCAGATGCCTTACTGCGTCCTCAGGCCTATGCGCATTCAGCGCGGCTACTGCCCCTTCAGACGGCTCACCGTGTCTTCAGCGGCCTTATGCGCGTTTAGCGCGGGCCCTGCTTCCTCCGAGGCCTCACTGCGGCCTATGCGCATTTAGCGCGGCCGCTGCCTCCCTCCAGACGGCTCACCGCGTCCTCAGCGGCCTTATGCGTGTTTAGCGCGGGCCCTGCTTCCTCAAACGCCTCAGTGGCCTATGTGCACTCAGCGCAGCCACTCCACCCTCTGACGCCTCCTTGCGCCCTCAGCACGACCTCACGCGCATTCTGCGCAGCCCCACGGTGTTATTGAATCACTCCACGGCCGCCGCTCGCCGCCCTATGGATTACTTACCAGCCCTGTGGATTACTCAACCCTCAACTCCACAGTGTTAACGTGACTCACTCCACGGCCGCCGCTCGCCGCCCTATGGATTACTCACCACCCTGTGGATTACTCACCGCCCTGTGGATTACTCACCGCCCTGTGGATTACTCATCACCAGTGCTACTTGCGTAACCGTGTTTCGTTCCCTGAACAACTGGGACACCCGTCCAGTCCACACCTGCGCTTTCACTCAACTTCGCCATGCCTGACGACGACAACCTACCCACAACAGCAACAGTTCCTACACAACATGTCTCTTCAGTGTCCTCAGCTTCGACCCAGGACAACACTCAGCTCGCCTTGCTCACCCAGCTGGTATCCCAGCTCTCGACACAGGTCACTTCTCTCAAGAGGCAAATGCAAGACCACCAACGACCCCGCTCATCCACACCTCAGCAACGCCAGTACCGTCCACGCTCACCCACACCTCAACGCCGCCAGCAACGCTTCCGCTCGAGAAGCTCTGGACTCTGCTGGTACCACAACAACTTCGGCAGCAAAGCCTCAAAGTGCGACCCCCCCTGTTCGTACGCGGCATCAAACGAAAAAGGCGAGTACTAGTGCAGCGTACTTCTCGCCAAACCTCATCGCTGCTCCGCCTTCACGACAAACGCCCGCAACACAGCCGGCGTCAACACTGCCATGGCGGTAACACTGCCACGCCCCGCGACCCACAGCCGGCGGCACCACTGCCATGGCGGCAACACTGCCACGCCCGCGACTCACTGCCGGCGGCACCACTGCCATGGCGGTAACACTGCCACGCCCGCAACACTGCCGGCGGCCACCACTGCCATGGCGGTAACACTGCCACGCCCGCGACTCACAGCCGGCGGCACCACTGCCATGGCGGCAACACTGCCACGCCCGCAACACTGCCGGCGGCACCACTGCCATGGCGGTAACTCTGCCACGCCCGCGACTCACAGCCGGCGGCACCACTGCCATGGCGGCAACACTGCCACGCCCGCGACTCACTGCCGGCGGCACCACTGCCATGGCGGTAACACTGCCACGCCCGCAACACTGCCGGCGGCACCACTGCCATGGCGGCAACACTGCCACGCCCGCGACTCACAGCCGGCGGCACCACTGCCATGGCGGTAACACTGCCACGCCCGCAACACTGCCGGCGGCACCACTGCCATGGCGGTAACACTGCCACGCCCGCAACACTGCCGGCGGCACCACTGCCATGGCGGTAACACTGCCACGCCCGCAACACTGCCGGCGGCACCACTGCCATGGCGGTAACACTGCCACGCCCGCAATACCGCCACGCCTGCAACACTGCCATGGCGGCAATACTGCCACGCCCGCACACAGCCGGCGGCACCACTGCCATGGCGGCAATACTGCCACGCCAGCAACTGGTCACCACAGCCCTCCACATCAAATCGGCAACAGAAACACCAGCAGCACCGCTCCACCAACCAAAGTCTCGTTCCTCCTCCCGCGTCACTAGGGGGGGGGTACTGTAGCGACTAAAGTAGTCCCCCCTTTCAGTCTTTTCATGTTTCCGTTCTCTACCAGTGCGGTCTCTAACAGAGAACCAGCGTAGCACGGGGACTATTCTATTTCGTAGTCTTCAATATTTGTTATTGTCATATTCATGTGTTTGCACTGTATCAGCTCATCAATGTAAGTAATTATATACAACGTGTCACCAGCAATATATACTGGAAGTGTCTTTGGTGAAACTCGCAAGTCTTGGTCGAGTTTCGCATACACCTTTAAAATCACCATTTATGAAACCTGAAATTTTGTATATATACTCCAGATTTTATGCAATAAATGGAACCTGAACTGACAAAATGAGTATCCATCATTCCAGTTCAACCATAAGCTATGAACACTCCACCTAGTTACATGTATGCAGCACATGCTTGGGCCTGTGTACTGTTCATGTACAGTGTTTTGGAGCATTTCAACATTCAACTCAACATTGGCAGTCACTTATGTATATGCCTGCTGCGTACGTGGTAAGTCCAATATTTTACAGCAAATATTAGTGGATAAAAGTTTGGAAAGTTAAGCTTAAATAACAGCCATAATTAAAACTTTAAAAGGCCTATTTAGCATAGCATTTTAGGTAGAAAAACACTGGGTAGGAGATAACTATCGCTACTGTGGTAGATTGATAGGGCCTATAGCATAGGCATAGCGGCCATTTTGGACCAGATTTTTCCATGGCAGGTAGCGTCACTATTGTTAAGTTAAGGAATGGTTTAACGACCAGCGCCGGGATATGGTGTGTAAAAATAGTGGGAGGACCAATGATCAACCGGCCCGTTAAGCACAACAATCGTATTAATCAATCGATATGTCGGATTGAACGGTTTGCTCGCCTTATGCCCCTTGGTGAGATATACGATATAGTGAGCTTTAAAGAGCCTCCTGTAGCAGCAGGAGCTTAAAGAGCTCTCCTGAGCAGTTAACATTTACCGTATCCGTCAAAATTTCAGCAATGTGAATTGCGAAATGATATTAAGTCACGATCACTATAATGGTAAAATTACAGTCACTGTCAGGGTAAAGTGAGGGTCCCCCTTCCTCATTAATCAGGTCACTGGTTACTACCTTTTAATTAATTTCATTGTCCATTGTTTATCCCGGTTTCTAGGGTTACATATACACCCATTTAACTCCTGGGTCTAGCAATGGAGAGTATAATATCTTGATCCAGTATATACATTAACAACCATGACAGGATCCGAACCAGCAATTGGGGAAATTCATTAATTATTTTATTATTTTAATGAAAAACTGTTTTATATACCTTATTTGTTATGTTTTATTTCTAGGTTTTTTCTGCCCTCTCCTGGATTAAAACCATCAACAAAGCTATTTCTACAGGCATATTGTTATATTCTAAAGGTACATAACCATTTGTTTTATCATCTTGCTAGGTATATTGCCCTCAAATTACGCTCACTGGGTTGTAAATTTCAATAAATGTTACTATATTGCAATGTCTAATAATTATATATGGACCTTTTATAACAATATAATTATTTGTATAACTAATGCAAGGTTAATATTTTATTATTTTCAGAACAATAATGCATCAGCCAGAAGAAAAGGATTCATGATGTGATCTGTGTGGTTTAAATATTCAGTCAGATGAAAACGTAGTTCAAATCAGTGATAAAGCAGCTGCCACAATAAACGAAGCAAGCAAGAAAAGGGGTTTGGAAGTTGAAGTACAAGTCGGACAGAAAATTCACACCAAATGCAGACACAGCTTTACAAATAAAAAGAATATTGAAGTTGCTATTAAATTGAAAAGAAAGTCGCAGGATAAGGTTCAGCCACCTTCACTAAGATCAAAAGAACCAAATGTTCATTTCCAAAGTCATTGTATATACTGTACTTCACGAGCAGTCAGTGAAGATGGAACCCGTCATGAAAACGTCTACCGAGTGTCTACAACTGACTGCCAGGAAGCTATGGTTCGCTGTTGTGAATCCCGTGATGATGATTGGTCAAAAGATGTATGCTCTCGTATAGTTTTTGCTAGAGATTTACCGGCTGTCGATGCTGTATATCTTCAGTCATGTAGCGTCAATTTTAGAACAGGTAGAAACATACCATTCAGATATAGGTCTACATGTTATACAACGATGCAGCCTCAAGTAGGAAGGAGCATCGATAAAAGAAGACAAGAAGCTTTTCAGCATGTTATAGATGAGTTTGTGGAAAGAGAAGATGAGCAGACAACAATACAGGAGCTTGTAGATCGCATGGGAGAACTTTGTTCGGATCCATACAGTATGACATATAAAATTATGAAGAAAAAGCTTCTTGATATTTTTGGTGATTCGCTGTACATCACGCAGAGTAGTAACCGTCCCAGTGTTATCACCATAAAGAGACATGCCGAATAAATTTTGAACAAGTACTATGTTGACAGTGAACAAGAGAATGGTGAGCAAGCAAAGAAGCACAGCATCGTGAAAGCAGCTGCAGCTCTGATTATGTCAGAAATTGATGACATAAAGGGGAATGGTGATACATATCCCGACATCAGCTCCTTGGGTGATAGAGCAGAACATGAGAACGATGTACCGTCATGCCTACTATTGCTATTAACAGAAATTTTCCGAGGGAAAAAGACAGACAACACTCTGAAGATCACCTCCATAGGACACTGTATCATGCAGCTTGCCAGGCCACGGAGCCTTATGTCATCGTTATTATTTGGTTTGACGATGGAGTTACACTGGAAATTTGGTTCCATGGATCTCATCCATACACTGTATGAGAAAGGGCTTTGTCTTTACTATAACGAAGTATTACTGTTTAAAGCATCCGCTGCAAGACATCAGAGTGAGAGCTTGTCCAATCTGCAAGGTAGTTTCTGCCACGTAATAGCAGACAATGTGGATCATAACACGATGACGATAGATGGCAGAGGAACATATCATGGCATGGGGCTTATGTACACAGCAACCCCCGCAGTGAAGTACGATCGCGTGATTCCCCGAGACAAATCCAGCCTACAAGAACACCCTTGACTCTACAGACTCAAATATGGATAGGAAACGTGGTACTGAAGCCGGAAGATTGGGGATGGAATAGTCAACACGAGAGTTTGTTGCCTGCAAAAATGGACAGCAGACCAGCTCCTGATGCCCTCTTGAGGATCGTACGTTGCAAATGCATGGAGTACTGTGACACACTGATATGTTCATGCAAGAAAAACGGGATGTACTGCACCGAATTCTGCGGAAATTGCCAAGACGGACTATGCACAAACATAGAGTTAGATGAATTTGACTACTAATTCACAGTAGGTATCTAAAAGACGAACACAAATAATGAACAACCTAATATGTGCATATATAACAGTTTACATATGTTCTTTAATTTGATTGTGATCGAATGTTGTAAGTCTTGACATAGGGCCTACACTTTCATGGGTAACTTCGGACAGGGTACAATATCTATATAACAATTAATATGTTAAAAAATAATATCACTTAGCTATGTCTTAATGCACTTTTTTTTGTAAAGAAAAGGTCATTTGACCTATTTTTTTAATTCTTGACCTTTGACCTACATGTTTTAGACGGGTCATTTGAGTTTGAAAAAATGCTTTATAGCTTCACTGGTTCATGTTACTATTCAAGTATAATGCACTTATTGTGCTAAAAACGAGTATTTTTAGAGATAATGGGCCGTATATATAAATGGTGGCCATTTCGAAAATATGCAATTTGGTAACTTCTGGGTTGAAACCTGCGTCCCATTTTGGATATGTCATAAAGAATAACTCAATAAACAATAACCAACAATAAAACAAACTGTTGCAATTTGTTTGACTAAAAAGTGTAAATGTGGTATACTACAAGGTCACCCAGCCACTGCAGCCAATGATCCTTTACAACCTGTGCAGGGAGGGGCTCCGAAGGAGTTGCCAGCCCGCGGCATTTTAAAGTAATCGTCCAGACCATTTCATCATTCCTGATTTAATGCAATCAAATCATAGCCATTACGAGTATATCAACAATACGTCGTCACTTTTTGTATCCAGTCAGCCGTTTTTAAATAATCCGCAATCAAAATCTGCAAATTCCCCGAGTTTTCAAAACGCTCTCAAGGTTTGCAGACGCTCATGCTCAGGCTCGGTGACGTAGCATCAGGGAGGCTCATCTTCCCGCGCTTGATCAGACGCACGTAAACATAGAGATAAATATAGTACTTGAAGATATTTGGGTGTTTCTGGTAGATTTTTTTTGCTATATGCCACATGCATGCATCCTTTATGGGTGCAGCAAGACAGCTGTGCCTTTCGAGAAAAGTTCGCACACGGAAAGGAGTGGCGTGTGTAGGGTGATACACGCCTATAGTGTGTTGGGGCGAGCAGTTGTGTTGAGAAACGGTGTGTTGTGAGGGTACACATCGGGTGAAAGACTGGGTGAGAGTGTGCAGCGCGACTAGTCGCCTACCCAGTGTGTGGGGTTGGGACGACGAGTGTGAGGTGAGCCTGTGTACACGGGTGTGCTGGACAAGGGCGGCGCCCCCCCCCCCGTAAGACAGTGACTCAGTCCAACACCATACCAGACCAGGTGGCCCTGATAGACAGGGACGCCAGGACTGGCAGCAGCGGTGGACCACCACGACTGTGAGGCTTTGCCTCTTAACAAGACCAAGTAAACCAAGTAAACCAGTTGTGGAGTGGGCGTGCCCTGTGGTGAGAGACCCTGTGGTGGTGTGGCTGTCACACTTTCTGCCTTCCCGCCCGCATATTTTTCAACTCTATGCTGTAGTTAATGCTAGTATGTGGTTTCCGAGTAATGACGTTTGACTGTAGCTCCAAAAGTAACCATAGGATTTTCTCGAAAGTACCTTCATTGTGATTCCCACACACACATGGTTTAACCTTATTTACCAATCCATGTTTTGGAGAAGTGCCAGGTCCTCCTGCTGAACCTCAGACTCTGCTAACACCTGTTAATCCACCTCGTACTCGGGCTCAAACATATAGGATCCCATGACAATCTGAGGTTCGTTTTCCTCATAGTATACGCGACCAGCGTCATTTCTTTTGGTGTCAGATTGAGCATCGTACTCTAAATCTGTCACAGCGACAGATTCAGTGTCTGACACCGAAGTACAATCGCTCATCATAACATTTGCCGACAGGTGTCAGACAGAGTGGCTGCGGGCGTCCCTGTTCTGACGTCATCAATAACAGTCGTAGCCCTGTTGGAGGGAAGATTTTTTTTTTCGCGCGCTTTTTACAAAAGTCGTGTTATTACGGAAATAAGGCCTGGAAATCAATTATTTTTGGTGGATTAGGTGTTTTGAATGTACATTCAACATAATTCGGCAAAAAAAAAATGGGTCTGGACGATTACTTTAAGACAACAGTGTTATGCCTCTATCTTGCCTCTTTTGTGGACTATGGGTAGGTATAGACCAGTGACAAGTGATGACATGTGTGCTATTTCGTCACTCCACATGGCAAGACACTCAGTGAAAGATATCACTGAAAACACAGGCGTTAGCGTGAGAAGTGTCAGGCGTTGGGTGCAACTAATTTCAAACTGTTGGTGACGACGATTTACCGCGCAAGAAATTACCCCCTGGCAGGCCCCTTAAATCCCACTTAAGGACACTAAACATCATCAAGCGTGATGTTGATAAGTGTCCCAGTATTTCCGGCAGACAGTTAAAGGAAAATAACCATGTAATGATGTACTGCTGGGTGAAGTGTCTGTCAGGACAGTGCGACGTCGAGTCCATGACGACCTTGGATTTAAACACTTTGTTGCGCGACCTAAACCTCTCCTAAAACAGGTTCATAAGGACAACAGACTTCAGTTCTGCCGCAAGTACCTCCCTTGGGATACTAAGAACTGGAAAGGAGTACTTTGGAGTGATGAGGCAAAATTTACAGTTACCAGCAGCAGGAAAAAGCAAGTGTATCGCCTCCCGGGCAGTGATCCGTACGCGCCAAAGTTCACCCACAACACTGTAAAACTCCCAGATTCCTTAATAGTCGGCAGGCCAACCATAGGAAAGATGCCTAAAAAAAGTTTTGATGGCATTTTTTGTTCAAAGCTGGCAACCATGCTAGAAAGAAACACTATGGTGTAAGGTTTTAGAAACACCCGGTTGCCAAAATAGCATTTGATCTTTAAGTTCAAATTTGGAGGTCACAAGGTCATATAAGGTCAAATTTTGTTTTTCCTTCTATTATCTTATACTTTCAAATCATTTTATGTCTGGCATGGAAAATTGAGGAAATAATTAAATATATGGGTTTTAAATTCCATAATAATAGGTAAATAATAATAATAATAATTTTATTTTCATCCGAAAGCATATAGGAAAAAAGAGCACACAACAACAACATAACATACAAACATGAGGGAGTGAACTTAATAAAAGTAAATAAAATATAATATATACATGTGGGCAATATAGACACTGCTGTACAGTGTGAGGGGAGGTGGTAGGTTCCACCGGGTGGCGTTCTCGAAGACCCGAGTTCGGTCCCGAGTGAAACCCATAAACCCGCTTAAAATATTTCTGCACCGTCGACTGCACAACTTGGTCCGAGAGGTCCTAGATATCGAAAGACACTTTGCATCTCTTTGGTCTTCGCAATGACGACTCTGAAGAAGATTTCTCAACTCGGAAAGATGGTCTTCCATCCAAAATGAAACAGGACTGAGGCCCAGTTTCGTCGATTCAAGGTGTTCACAACATCCAATCAAGAAGATACATGCGCTGCTGTGACAAGGCTGAGATCACTGACTACGAACGACATTGCCACAGAAGAGGTAACTCCAGACCTCCTCACTGCCAAAGACAGAGGGGAAGATGTCGTGTTACTGAATGTAAAAGAGAGATTAGTGGAGAAGACTGTACCTTTCTTCGATCGCCAGAAACGCCAGAAGTCAAAGACATTTGCAGCGCTGTACAAAACACCTGTGCAAGATCGAAAGCAGAGGGTCACCAAGACAATCAAAGCGGACAGGCAACTGATACAGAGACTGTTCAATGCGTCACAAGCTGGGCGAGTAGTCAATCTTCACAAAGTACTGGAGCATGAACTGTCAGTTGCACCACTTAATTTCGTAAACACAGATAAAAAGAGAACAGTACCCAGAAATCTGCCATACTTCCCTTGCTAACGACTGATCTTGGTATAGAGACAGTCAAAGGAACACCGTATACAACAGGAAAAACATGCATTATAGTCGATGGCCATGCATTGATTCAGTCCTTACAGAAGCCACCAAAGTGCACGACCTTCGGTGACTATGCTAAAAACTTTGAGAAGACTGTGGTGAAGCAGTTTAGTGGCATGGTTTCCAGGATTGATGTTGTGTTTGACCAGTACAGGCCTTTATCTATCAAGTCAGCTACGACGACCAAAAGAGCTGGGCAGATGAATAGATAGACCAACACGAAAGGTAATCGACCGGGAAGAATTTCTACTTCCCCAATCGTGGATGAACTTCATCGCTTTCGATGAAAACAAGGAAGACCTTGCCATGTTCCAAAGTGGCAAACTTGCCAAGCACAATGACAGAGAAGGAGATAGTTGCTGGTGGCAGCAAACCAGACGGATATTCGACAACACGGGGAGTCATCCCAACACTACAAGCAAACCACGAGGAGGCGGACACTAGGATCGTCCTCCATGCCCTTGAAGCCATTGATGTTGGATTTGAAAGCATAATCGTCAAGTGTCGTGACACAGACGTCTCTTCCTTTGTTGGACATGGTAAGAAATCATGCTGGATTGAATCATGCGGTTGAATCAATGTTGATGTTGAATCATGCGATTGTGATGCAGACGGATGCCTTAACATCGCAGTCAGTGGACATGGTCTGGATACATATTATTTGCCAAAGGTATTGGGACACAGGGAAAATTGTATTCAACCGTCGTAGTGCCTTCTTGATGAAGAAGATTTATTTTCAGGAAGAAGTGACGTTAAAGGAACTTTACTTTGTGTGTATTTCGATTTATGATGGAGTAATGAACATTTTAAATCCTAATTTCCTTCTCAATTACCTATTATTTTGCAACTTAAAGTCCTTGTAAATTATTAAATCCTCCATGTTTCTTGCCAAACCTTACATTACTTGGAAGTACACAATAAAAGAGGGAAAATACAAAATTTGGCCTTATATGACCTTTGACCTCCAAATTTGACCTTAAAGGTTAAATGCCATTTTGGCAACCGGGTGTTTCTAAACTTTTATACCATAGCGATACTTTCTAGCATGGTTGCCAGCTTTGAAGAAAAAAATGCCATCAAAAGGTTTTTTGAGGGTCTTGGCCTCCCGACTATAATGGTGTAGGGGTGCGTCTCTTTCCATGGTGTTGGGAAAACTTATGGTGCTCCCCAAAATTGTGTCAATGAACCAATATAATTATTTGGAACTGCTGTGTGACAATCTGCCTGACTGCTTCGAGGTGTGCCAAGCCCACACATTCGTGCAGGATAATGCACCCTGCCATAGAGCAAATCTGTGACAACCTGGCTTCATTGAGGACTGGCCAGCATATTCTCCTGTACTTAATCCCATTGAAAACTTGTGGTCCATTATCAAACGCAGGTTATGTGACCATGATACCTCCACGCTTCCCCGACTAGAAGCGACACTCCTCAAATTGTGGACAGAAATCCCTCTGTCCACGTTACAAAACTTAATAGAGAGTGTCCCATCACGTTTGAAGAGTGCATTAGACGTAAGGGGATGCCGACAAAGTATTAACATTAAGGTAAGTAATCACTGTTTATTGTACCATCATATTCGTCTACCGCGTTGGGCTACGGGCTAACGCGGCAAATATTTACGTCCATTACTGTATATTTTTATCTTAATGTTTCGTCAAATATGGAATTATGTTCTTGAGAAGATCTTTTTATACTTTTCAGCGTCGCAATACGTGCCAAATATTTACACCACACACACACACACACACACACACACACACACACACACACACACATACACATACACACACACACACACACACACACACACACACACACAACACACACACACACACACACACACACACACACACAACATCCAGACTTACAGGAGTAAAAGATAAATGCTTGCCACTATTAGCACTTGCCAGAATTTCAAGGTCACAACTCCTCGATAAACATTCCGTACCCATCCTCTGCTAGGTGAACAGTGCTATATTGGGATAAGAGACAAATCCATATCGTCCCCACTCACCCGAAAATTCAATCCCGCGTCTTTAAGTAACTAGTATGCAGGTTTTGTCAAGTCAGTGTTGCCTGGATCGCCGTCACGACACTTTTGAATATGTTTGTTCATGAATGAGTCAACGTAAAAGATGTAGTTCCAGGTCATGCATTCTTAATCCTTGCCACGTGCCAGTCACTTGTCGGGCAAGGTGGCGCAAACACGGCAGGGAATACTTGGGATGCAGTTTATTAAAGCAACACCCCATCCCTGCCTCCCTCCCTTCCTCCCTGCCTCCTGCCACCCTTCAACCTATTGTTATACACCCCTCATAGTTACACGTCCCATTGAGTTCCCAGCCACTAAATGGATCAGTTTTATTTACCACGCACTTTCAGCAAAAAAAAAAACCAGTAATAGCAAATAAAATATATTCATGTTTAATTAATATAGTAACACTTCTTCAGTGACTTGAAATTCTAATCAACATGTTTGACTTCTTTAGCACCCGTAACGTGTAAGGTTGGGTGAGAGCAGTGGCGTAGCTACGGCGAGAGAGGGGGCAAAGGGGGGCACATGCCCACCCATGAGAATCCGTTGTCCCACAGGTGCCCCCACTGGCCATGGCTGCCGTATTTTGTATAATGCTCTAATACCCATACTGATCTGATCTTAAAATATGTATGCCCTTATAGTACCCTTCTATGTGGCTTCAGAGTGGCCCCTAAGCTTCGCTTGCCTAGTGCCCCCCATTTTCATCTGTGCCCCCCCAGGTGCCCCCCATGGATAGATACTTAGCTACGCCACTGCTCGCCGTGACGCCTTGTTACAGGTACACTACGGGATAATTACTGCGCGCGTTAATTAAGCGTCCGAATTCTTGTTACTAACGCGAATGTTTGGTGGTTGCAGTTATACGCCACATCTCAAATCCTTAACTTTCTTTTTGTGATAAGTAAGTTCACTTCATATCTTAACTTACTGTTTACTGAATCACATTCATAGGTTCGGGGGCGTGGGTGGGTGGGGAGGGGGGTGGTCCGGCTAAATATCTGAAATAAACAGCAAATAAGAGCTGCCGTCATCGAAGAGGGATGGGGAGAGAGGGGAGGAGGCGGAGAACTGGGGGCGTTAAGGCTCAAGAAACAAGAGGGAGGAGGGGAGGGGGAATCGGGGGGTAATGGCATTAAGAATGTCACTCCCTCAGTAACCTCCTAGCCTTTCCATCATCATATCGTGGTACTCCATAATTATCCCGTGCAAAGGGCCATTAACATTCATATAAATAACCTCACTCAGTCATACTCACACGAATAATGAAAGAAATACCACAAGGAAAACATGATGACACACAAGAGGGTTGGCTACTCACGGCAACAAGCAATTTAGTGGGCCTCCTGCACCTCACTTCCGCCCTGTTTCCTGCCTTCACCCGACCTGTCCGAAGCTTGCAGGCAGCCATGGTACCTTGACACACCACAATATAAACGGTAACACTATAGCTGATACGCGAACCCTCTAAATGCGTTACATAACAAACAAATAGAGGTAAACGGCAGACCCCTCGTTCTGCGCACCGCCGCCTCCACCACCATCACTGCCAAGCCGTTCCTGCCTTCCGTTGAAGTTCACGCGGCAAGTACCAAACGACTCGAACACTCAAGTTTCATTCCACAGTTTTCTCCTTAATTCTTGTACTGTGACTTGCTTCACTTGTGTCTATCTATCAGCAATTAACTATGCATCAATTATTTCGAAGTGTCTATGATATGTATAAAAGAGAGAGAGAGAGAGAGAGAGAGAGAGAGAGAGAGAGAGAGAGAGAGAGAGAGAGAGAGAGAGAGAGAGAGAGAGAGAGAGAGAGAGAGAGAAATTGTTCAGTTTGTCAGTTTTTTATTTTTGAGATAGAAAAATAGGAAGATTAAATCAAACTCCTGACCAGTGCCGTAGCTACAGAGGGGAGGGGGTGCAAGGTGGGCACGTGCCCCCCCATGAAAATCCGGTGCCCCTCCCACTGGCCATGGCTGCCGTATTCTGTATAATGCTCTAATTCCCACGACTGATCTGATCTTAAAATATGCCCTTATACCCTTGTATGTGGAATCAGAATGCTCCTGTGCTCCGCTTGCTTAGTGCCCCCCATCCCCCATACTCAGCTGTGCCCCCCCCCCCCAGGTGCCCCCCCATTGATAGTTACCTAGCTATGCCACTGGATGCGAGGCTATTATAGTAATGAGGGAAGGAGGGAGGGAGGGACAAGGAGGTGAGGACACAGGGTAGGGAGGGAGGGAGGGGGAGGCGTTTGAGGGTAGGATAGGGAGGGAGGGAGGGGGAGGCGTTTGAGGGTAGGATAGGGAGGGAGGGAGGGGGAGGCGTTTGAGGGTAGGATAGGGGGATATAGGAAGGTATTTAGGGAGGTAGAGGAGGGAGGGATGCGGGAGGTAGTGGGGGAAGTGTCAAAGGGAGAGAGAGAGAGAGAGAGAGAGAGAGAGAGAGAGAGAGAGAGAGAGAGAGAGAGAGAGAGAGAGAGAGAGAGAGAGAGAGAGAGAGAGAGAGAGAGAGAGAGTATCGGTACAGGTTCATTCACTCCACTTCACCAGAACCAAGACAAACCCTTTCAAAAGTCATCACAATCATGATTTAAGTATCAGAGGATGTATTAAAGCATCACAACGCAAGGCTGAGGAATGTAGTAACGCGTCGGTGCTGCTTTTAATGTTTGTAGATAAGAGTGGAGTAAAGGTTGAGGGAGGAATGAGACATGATTCGAACACCCCGTGACGCCACAAGATTGCCAGATGTCCGCGGAGGATGTACTCACCCGCGAAGATGAGCTCAGTGTTGCGGAGTTTTCTTACAGTGTGTGTGTGCCGGTGTGTGTTCTGGCGTGCGGGTTTATGTGTGCGAGACAGTAACAGAGAGTAACAAATACATGTAACAGTAACAGTAACATGTAGCAGTAAATACGTGTAACAAATACATGTAACATATGTGTACAGTAACAGTGTGCGGGTGTGTACGTACGTGTGTGTGTGCAGGACGGGGAAGGCGGTGGAGGCTGCTTGAGACAGGTGAGGATGAGGCTGGCTGACGTGCGCTTAGTGTGGCGGTGATAGAATAGTGTAGCAGAATTAGTCTATTTGGATTAATTGTTTTTATGTTGATAGTGTTTGTTTAGCCAACAGCTGTGTAATGTCATCAACTATATATTTCGATGCACTGCTTTTGTTTTCATTCCTATTATGTTTTTATTTGATGATGAGCAAATCAACTTATTTCTAAGAAATCGTTGAGGACTAGGCTGCGTACGACGGTAAAGTTCACTTTCAGGTGATTGCCCTTAATTGTCTCCCGATATTGGTTTATATAATGTCTTGAGAAGTGAAAGTGAGGGACGGGGTTTTACCTCAGTCTTGCGTGACAATTATGCAGGTTTTGTCATGTCGGGATTGCCTGGATCGCCGCCATTACACTCCTGCGGCTGTTTGCTCTCTCTCTCTCTCTCTCTCTCTCTCTCTCTCTCTCTCTCTCTCTCTCTCTCTCTCTCTCTCTCTCTCTCTCTCTCTCTCTCTCTCTCTCTCTCTCTCTCTCTCTCTCTCTCTCTCTCTCTCTCTCTCTCTCTCTCTCTCTCTCTCTCTCTCTCTCTCTCTCTCTCTCTCTCTCTCTCTCTCTCTCTCTCTCTCTCTCTCTCTCTCTCTCTCTCTCTCTCTCTCTCTCTCTCGCCACCCACCTGCAGCCCAGACTGTCCTTGTCAGTTGTCGTCTGCGCCAATCCGAAACTTACTTCATTTAGAACAAAGACCGCCAAAGTTGGTAAATAAAACCACCATTATGTTTACACGGCGTAAGGTAATTTTTCCCTATTCCTCCTTTCCATTTCTCTCCAGTCATCCATTCTCCCTCACTCCCGCCTTTCCTCGGCCTCCCATCTTCCTCCTCCTGCGTGTTTTTTCCCCCATTTTCCTTCCCTCGTTTCCTTCCTTACTCTTGGCAGTGGTTTCAGTGGTGGCGGTGGCCGTGCGAATAGAGGTGTCGGGAGTGGTTGTGGTGTGGCGGTGGTAGTGGGTGTGTTGGCTGAGGTAGTGGAGGTGGAGTGGTGGTAAAGTGGGCGGCGCGGGTGGTTTCAGAGGCTGTTGAGAGGGTCTCACCGCAATACTGATTATGTTTTGGAGTTGGTTGAGTGAGATATATCATAAGCTTATGAAAGTCTGGCACAAATCTTTAATTTCCAAACTACCCCCTTGAGGTTTCTATCCTTCTCTCTGCTCCTTCATCTCAAGTTTCCTCTCTGACCGCTCTATTACTGCTGTTGTAGACGGTCATTGTTCTTCTCCTAAAGCTATTAAAGTGTGTGTGTGTGTGTGTGTGTGTGTGTGTGTGTGTGTGTATTCATCTAGTTGTATTCATCTAGTTGTATTCATCTAGTTGAATTTTACAGGGCCAGAGCAACGCTCGTATGGTCCCGTCGCCATATCAACCTTTATTTTTCCCATTCATCTTTTTTTTTTTAGTGTTGGCCGAAGCCACCACCCCGGGAGGCGGGTCACAAACCCCCGGCTAACACCCGGTACCCATTCACTGCTGGGTGGACAGAGGCTCGGGTTTTAAGAAGACCGCCCGTCTGTCTTCGCTCCGCCCGGGGATCGAACCCGGGACTTCTCAGTTGTGAGCCGAGCGTGCTAACCCTTACACTACGGAGTTCCCTGTGTGTATGTGTGTGTGTGTGTGTGTGTGTGTGTGTGTGTGTGTGTGTGTGTGTGTGTGTGTGTGTGTGTGTGTGTGTGTGTGTGTGTGTGTGTGTGTGTGTGTGTGTGTGTGTGTGTTATGTACGTGCACTAAATATTTATTTAGTGTTTATATCTCAATCAATCCTTGCACCTCCATTCTCCATCTTGCAGGTTTTCTCACAAGAGCAATTTCGAGAATGTCTATTGTGTGTCAAGGCGCCGCGGCACCGCTGGACTGCCGTCGCGGCGGCCGTGAAATATTCAACAGCCGCTTTTTAACACTGCGACCAGGTAAAGATGAACATACCTCGTACTTTGTTTCCATCTCTTTCTGTCTTTACTCATATC
>JACEEZ010021923.1:102627-105127 GCA_016584305.1 Chionoecetes opilio | reverse complement strand
GCACGCACGCACGCACGCACGCACGCACGCACGCACGCACGCACGCACGCACGCACGCACGAAGAACATAAGAAGAACATATGAAAATAAGGAAGCTATAAGAGGCCGTGAGACCTACACCTGGGATATAGTTCCTGTTCGATAATACGCTCGCTCATTATTTCATTGTTAGTTACGGCGGAAATAATATCTTGTTCAGTATCATTTCATACCTCAAATATCCGTTCGTGTTCTTAAGTGATTATCTTTTGGTATTGTAACGAGCGATTGATTGCCTTACTCCCACTTGTAGCAGTATCCCCAACGCCCTTCTCTCTGCTCCCTCTCAGCGCGACTCACCACCCGTGGTTATGACTCGCTGTTTAGTAACTCTGTGAAAAGGTAGAGCGTGCAGTGGCCGCGGCCGTTGATACATACATACATACATACATACCATACCCTCTTTAAACTTTATTAAAGAATGGTGAATAAAATCTATAGTGAAAAAAGAAAAGAAAATTTATAGGGGAAAAAAGTTAGACAAGTATGGAAAAAAAAGTAATACACAGACAACAAGAAGAGCAAGACAAGTTTTATTCCTTCAAAAGACTGCTTTCGAGTCTCGACCGATCCTTTGCTGGATGATAAGTAAAAATATTTTGCCTACTTTCTTTCACTATGATCATAATTATGTTCAAATGTTTCAGGCAGGCAGGCAGGCAGGCAGGCAGATGGGTCAGTGGGCAGACAGGCAGGCAGGCAGGTACGCAGGCAGGCAGGCAAGCATGCAGATGGGTCAGCGGGCAGGCAGGCAGGCAGATGGGTCAGTGGGCAGGCAGGCAGGCAGGCAGGCACGCAGGCAAGCAGGCAAGCATGCAGATGGGTCAGCGGGCAGGCAGGCAGACAGGCAGGCAGATGGGTCAGTGGGCAGGCAGGCAGCTGGGTAGGGAAGCAGTCAGGCAGGCAGGCAGGCAGCTGGGTAGGGAAGCAGTCAGGCAGGCAGGCAGGCAGCTAAGCAAGCAGGCAGGCAGGCAGGCAGGCAGGCAGTCGGTAAGGAAGACAAAGACTTGTACAAACACAGTCAGAGGTCCACTGATGAACAATTACGCAAATTGAACTGACAGCTTGAACAACATAGGTCATTCCTTTAATCAATTCCTTTTGTTTACTTTTGTTTCCTGTCTTTGCGTGTTGTGTTGAGGCGAAAGCTGTGGTGGCGTGGCTAAGGGAAACCATTACATTATTTTACTGTTAATGAATGTAGACTCGTGCTAGCCATTACGCTTTTCTTCCTACCTACAAAACCACACCATTAAGGCCGCGGCTGTTGTGCGTCGCCTGGGTAAAACTGAACCACACACACACGTAGGAGGGAATCGAATCAGGGGTTGATGAGAAAGAGGGACAAGTAGTACCAGCTTAAACCACTTCTTGTAGCTAATGCGCTGCACCTTATCTTTCACTGCGACTGTCAAGAGAAGTGTGATAGGCAGCATGTGTGAGTGACGACGAAAGTATGTATGAATATGTAGAAGTCACCGCATGTCACCAGCGGTTGCGATTGTTGATATCTATCCTGGGTGGTCGGGCGTCAAACTGAAAAAATATCTTGCTGAAAAGACTAAGGCCCGTACCGCGAGTCGAGGCGGTAGAGCGACGAATGACGACGTACCGACAAAGGTAAGGTCGCGGTAGAACCTTCAAATCGTTACCGAGAGTGAACAGAAAGGGAGGGTTGGTTGAGGTTTCACACGGCGGTGTATTGGCAACAATGTTGCTTCAAACTGCGGAGCCAGCAGTACGACTAAAATAGTGTATAATGCGAATTTGCCCTTATACTCATCACAAACATCAACAGAAACGTTTTGATCGGCTATGAAGTTGATGATATATATATTTAATGAAGTTAATTAACAGTAGTGGCGTGTATACGTAAGTTTCTCTTACCGCTCATGTGAACATATGCGGTACGAGAAATGTGCTGGCGGGTTCTGGCAGCGACCTTGATGGCGGCGGCGGCTAAAGCAATAGCCGCCCCGTTACCCTGAACTTCCTTCATTATTGTCATTAAAATCACTTATTGCCGCATATGTAATACCTATTAATCTTATACTTATACTTAAATACATATTGGCAAGAAATTTTTTAACATATCTCTTAATCCCTCCAGATTAGGAATGTAATAAAAATTCATCGAAGGTTGAGTGAAGACACGGGGATACCCGTGTCTCCAACCTTGACCGCCAACCGCGTCCCTGCTCTTCGTTCCAAAATTACAGGGTTTTTTATCCGTCTTATGGTAAGCGAAGGTCTGCCGTTCGTCGTTCTACCGCCTACCGTCATGACTCTCGCTCGGTACGGGCCTAAGACTTGACCGTGATATGTTTTTTCATTTCCTTTTTCTCTCTCTTTTCACTGAACATATTAATTTCTTGTCTTATCTCGTAAATTCTTGAAAATAGGCTATTGGATGGCCACTCATTGCATCGTGGCTTTAGCTCATGACGGTCACGCGGAAGCC
>JACEEZ010021923.1:87627-90127 GCA_016584305.1 Chionoecetes opilio | reverse complement strand
GTTTCGGTTGTTCGTTTGCCTCTGTTTTTATTTTCGTTTCTTCCTCCTTACTTTTTTTCTTATCCTTCTTTGCATTGGTCATTTTATGTGCTCTCTCTCTCTCTCTCTCTCTCTCTCTCTCTCTCTCTCTCTCTCTCTCTCTCTCTCTCTCTCTCTCTCTCTCTCTCTCTCTCTCTCTCTCTCTCCCCCCCTCCCCCCATGAAGCCTAGCAGTAGCACAACTATATCAAATGAATAGTTTCACGGAACTCCACCAGGTGCAAGGCATTATGTTTACCCTCATGGTACGAACATGTAATACAGTTATCCTTCATGGCTCCGTAATGTTCCCGTTTCTTGCGCCGCCATTCATGTTAAGGGACGATAAGGATAATATATATAATCATGTCCTCTGTCGATATAGATAACTGCGAGTGTCACTTTATTAAGGTTAGGTGTGCTGCCGGTCATTGGTGCCTTTCGCTTACCTGCCTGCGCGCGTGTGTAGGTTTTCACTTAGCGTTCCCTTTGGCCATAATGCGTTGCCCTTACACACCTCCCGTCACACGAAGAGAATAAATGACCGGGTGTAGGAGAAGAGGGAAGCAAAGAGAGCCAACGAGGAGCATAAGGGAGGGAGGTGAGCATGACAGAGTGTTGTAAACTCTTCGACAGTCTGCAAATGAACGGTTGTGGTGGAAGCATCAATCACGGGCCTTGGACAAGCAGCCCTTCCTTCCTCGCTGCCATGATGCTGATCCCCCAAAGGTCATGTGGTGCTCAGCCATGACCCTCGCCACTAACGTAACACACAGAGCTGCTATCACGGAAGTTTGGAAGGAATAAATGTGTGAGGCGGGAGACACATAACCTGGCGCTGCCTCTTTAAGGACACCACCAGCGTCGCCGTTCACACTCACAATCACATCTTGACGCGGCGGTTATTCTGTGTTTACCACCGCGGGGCCGTAATGTTGCTGGAACCCTCTGGCCGCCCAAGGGCTCCACGCGGTAATGCCCGTGTCCAGGATTTGTTCCTGGTGAGCAAACTGCCGCTAAAAGCTTTTGTGCATTAAGCCTTCCTGATGGCACGGACGGTAACCGGGGGCGGCGTCAGGGAGGCACAGCGCTTGTTTTGCCATTTCAGAGCTTGCTGTACCCCTTGCACGTAATGATGATTATTTCTGGTGTTCCATGTGCTGTTTTCTTTGCTTGACCTCCTCTGTGTGTATTACTATTGTCAATACTATTGATACTATTATTACTTCTACTGTTGCTATTATCATTACTACTACTACTACTACTACTACTACTACTACTACTACTACTACTACTACTACTATTACTACTACTACTATTACTACTACTACTACTACTACTACTACTATACTACTACTACTACTACTACTACTACTACTACTACTACTACTACTACTACTACTACTACTACTACTACTACTACTACTACTATTACTACTACTACTACTACTACTACTACTACTATTGCTAAATTAACTGCATCTATCACAATAAAACGTATCTAGAATGCTACTTAAGCAACTAAAAGATATATCGTAGAGAACTGACGTACGGTGCAGTAACAGAGATAATGAGACGAAGTCTATTGTCTATATAATCTATGCAACTACTCTCCATTCGGTATAGAAGATCGACCTCCATAATTATCAAAGTAGCTGGCGAGAACCTCCATCCTAAAAATGAGTACACATTTTCCTTCGAAGTCATTAGCCCCAACTCTGGTTGCTAATGACTGTGGCATCTAACCATATTACTATTACTACAAAACCAAACTTAACATTTTATCTCCTAACCTATTGTAATCATCTTATCCTAACTTCCTATATTACTTCTGGCCCATCTGTATGGGCCAGAAGTCTTCCCGAAGTCTTATGGGCGGTCTTTCTCCGCCACTCATCGGAACTCGTATCGTATCCTATGTCTGTGGGTTTGGGGCAGAACATCTTGAGCCCTGAAACATAGGAGGAAAACAGAGAGAGAGAGAGAGAGAGAGACAGTAGGCTATCTCATCCCAGCAAAGACGTGGCTCCCTGGCCGGTGATTCCTGTTTCACATCATTTTCAGGCAACCTCGAGACACTTGACCTTGAGATTCGCTGCATGTGGTGAAAACAAAAGAGGTAAAGCTGCCTTCTTCTTTTCTTCTTCTTTATTTCGTCTTCTTTTCTTCTTCATCTTCTTTTTCTTCTTCTTTTCTTTTCATCTCTTCTTCTTCTTTTCTTCTTTCTTCTTTTTCTTTGCTTCTTCATCTTTTTCTTCTATTCTTCTTCGTTGTCAGGAGGCATTTCACGGTGGATATCGGTTTTAATATGTGGATATCCAGAAACACCCTTTATCCTCGCATCCAGATTCCGCGAAGGAGGGAGGGAGGGAAGGTGTGACTGAGGTCGGTGGTGGGCGAGACCTTCGTGACGATGGAGGGGGGTCGGCGTTCATCTTCCCTCAGGGGCTCAGAGGGTCACCAAAAACGGAAGACGTAACATT
>JACEEZ010021923.1:77627-82627 GCA_016584305.1 Chionoecetes opilio | reverse complement strand
GAGAATCAGTTGTTCCTGAATGTTGTTCTCTAGTGAATATGTTATGAAGACAATGTTCTTGAGTTTGAAGGATGTAGATACTGTGCGCCACACACACACACACACACACACACACACACACACACACACACACACACACACACACACACACACACACACACACACACACACACACACACACACACACCACACACACACACACACACACACATATACACACACACACCACACACACACACACACACACACACACATACACACACACACACACACAACACACACACACACACACACACACACACACACACACACTACACACACACACACACACACACACACACATACACACACACACACATACACACACACGCACACACACGACACATACATACAAACACACACACAAACTTGGGGGAGGCGGTAACGGAGTGATTAGCGTCTCCAACTGGCGTTCTCGGTGACCCGAGTTCGATCCCCGAAGAAAACCAAAACCTTTCTGCACTGTCGAGTCGCCTAAGAACACCCACATGCCCTGCCCATCAATTCTACCTTCGATTGCGAGTGCATCGGAGGACACAGGGGGGCGGCATGAGCCTCTAATCACAGGCGTCACTATAAGAATCCTGCCTGCGCCACCACGGGCGAGGGCCAACCATCGCAGCCCTCAATTGAACCTCCAGAGCCTACCATCCGAGCCCTGGGTCGCCACTGCCTACAGGCGCTATAGGCACAAATGTAAAAAAAAAAAAAAAAACCACACACACACACACACACACACACACACACACACACACACACACACACACACACACACACACACACACACACACACACACTCTCCTGTATGTCTCTGAGGCTTCCAGGGTTTGGATATTTTCTCGGAAAGATCCTCGATTTGTTATTCTTCTTTCCTCTCGTCCGTTGTAGAGAAAGAATCATCTCATTAGGGTGTATGTTTGTGTTTTTTTATGATTAATCTTCAACAAAAATGTCAAGGGAATCGGCAAGAGTACAATGTAATTTTGATCCACATCGTCATTCCTAGAAATTGAAAACATCGAGGTTGCAATATTATCCTCTTCTTCCTACTTCCCCATTCCCATTCCCATTCCTGTTATTGTTGGTGCTTTGTTCCTGCTCCCTGTAAATTGTAAGCAAGAAGGTAGTAATACCCTTCCCTTCCCTCTATCTATTTATACTCCTCGTTTACCTCCTTTTCCTCCTTCTCTACTTCCTCCTCCTCCTCCTCCTTCTCCTATACTTCCTTTTCCTCCTCCTCCTCTTGCACTTACTCCTGCCCGTGCTTCAGCTTTTGATTCTTTCCAAGCATTGCCTCCATCTTGGCCACGACCACTACAACTACCTACTCTTCTTCCTCTTCCTCCTCTTCTCCTCATTCCTACACTTTATACAACATTTACATCCTTTTATTTCTCCTTCCGGGTACCTCTCCCTCCCTCTCTCTCTATTATCTTCCTTTTCCTTCCTCTTTTTTTTGCATCTCTTGGTCAGTCTCGTTGTGTGAAAGTCATCCTGCTTGTGGCTTGGCGGAAGGAAGTGGCTCAAGGTAAAAAAACAGCCAGACAATAATAATTCATCGCCAGCGTGTGATAACTCCTGGGAAATGAAGAGTAAAACGTCCTTGCACAGCATAATAAGCTTAACAGACCTGAATTTATGCGAATGAAACAAAACTGTGTGTGTGTGTGTGTGTGTTGTGTGTGAAAGAGAGAGAGAGAGAGAGAGAGAGAGAGAAGAGAGAGAGAGAGAGAGAGAGAGAGAGAGAGAGAGAGAGAGAGAGAGAGAGAGAGAGAGAGAGATGACTTAGGTCTTAGAGGGTTAAAGTGCCCGCATTTTTTCAAGTATAGGTAGAATAGGGTGAATCTCTCTCTCTCTCTCTCTCTCTCTCTCTCTCTCTCTCTCTCTCTCTCTCTCTCTCTCTCTCTCTCTCTCTCTCTCTCTCTCTCTCTCTCTCTCTCTTTCTCTCTACGTCAGGGAAGTATTGCTAACAGTGGTGTCAGGTGCTTTGTCAGGTTTCCGCTCGTTCACAGCATCGCCTGTTAGCGAGACCACTGAGAGACAAGGTCTGGGACATCGCCCGTGACGTCACACCATAAGGATACCACCCGCTCCGCTCCCCGTACAAGTTTACCTACCTAATATAATGTTTATCAGTATAAAAGATATACTGTTATCTTCGGAAATGTTTGTTCTATAGTATTATCAAATAAAAAACCGTAAAACACAAAGAAAATGCCATTATGAGACTTTCAAGGAATATGCATTAACTTAAACTCTTCGCCATTTAATATTTTGCTCGCAAACATTTTACTTGGAGAATATCAATAGAAGCGGAGTTTAATTAGCTTTCCATTGATATATTTCGATTAGTGATAAATGAATTAGCGGCATGCATAAATTAGCGTTAACTATATATAAAAAATCATGAAATCGGGTAATTTCCTACCTAATATATGTTTATCAGTATAAAATATATACTGTTATCTTCGGAAATGTCTGTTCTATAATATTATCAAATAAAAACCCGTAAAACACATTAAAGAAATGCCATTATGATACTTTCAAGAAATATGCATGAACTTAAACTTTTCGCCATTTGATATTTTGTGCAAAAAAACTTTTTACATGGCGAATATCAATAGAAGCGGAATTTAATTAGCTTTCCATTGATATATTTTTTTTCTGATAAATGAATTAGAACCATACATAAAATTAGCGTTAAATAAATAAATAACATCATGAAATCGGGTAATTTTTCCCGATTGATGATGTTATTTATTTAGTTAACGCTAATTTTTACATGGTTCTAATTCATTTATCAGTAAAGAAAACATATCAATGGAAAGCTAATTAAATTCCGCTTCTATTGATATTCTCCATGTAAAATGTTTTTTCACAAAATATTAAATGGCGAAAAGTTTAAGTTCATGCATATTTCTTGAAAGACTCATAATGGCATTTCTTTAGTGTGTTTTACGGGTTTTTATTTGATAATATTGTAGAACAAACATTTCCGAAGATAACAGTATATATTTTATACTGATAAACATATATTAGGTAGGAAAATACCCAATTTCATGATTTTTTATATATAGTTAACGCTAATTTATGCATGTCGCTAATTCATTTATCACTAAACAAAATATATCGATGGAAAGCTAATTAAATTTCGCTTCTATTGATATTCTCCATGTAAAATGTTTGCGGAAATTTTTAAATGGCGAAGAGTTTAAGTTAATGCATATTTCTTGAAGGTCTCATAATGGCATTTTCTTTGTGTGTTTTACGGTTTTTTTATTTGATAATATTATAGAACAAACATTTCCGAAGATAACCGTATATCTTTTATACTGATAAACATTATATTAGGTAGGTAAACTTGTACGGGGAGCGGAGCGGGTGGTATCCTTATAGTGTGACGTCACGGGCGATGTACCAGGCCTTATCATCTCGGTGGCCAAGCTGTTAGACGCTCAACAGTTTCGTCCCAACAGTAAATAAAAAATACCGAAAGCTACTCACTAACCGCTAGAGTCAACGTTAAAAACGATTATATGCAGCGGCTTTCTTCTGTTAAAGTACACCGATACGTTAGTTTGAGTTTTCTAGAGGTACAAATAACAAAAAAATTATATATACGTATATATAGTAAATCAAGAACGGATGTAGTCGTGTAATTGGAGAAAAACACATATGTGGACCATAATTTTTTTTCTCGTGTGAAACCACATTTTGAGTTTCGAGGCAATTCCTTTAATGTTTGTATGTTAAATTTCCTTGTTTAAGGAAGGTGTTCGTGACTCTCCTTGTGACAGGAGGTTGGCCTTGCCTGCGCCAGCCTGCTTTACTGCGTCTGTACAAGACTGTTATCATGTTATTATCGGTAAATATCGTCGAATATAGCAACATGTTGTTTTCGGTGTTATTTATAACTAGCAAGTGTTGTGAGTTGAGTGGTGGGAAAATCATTATGAAATAGTCTCGTTCGCACAGTAGCAGCCTAGTGAGTAGTGGCGCCTGTATCAGAGTGTGTGTGTGTGTGTGTGTGTGTGTGTGTGTGTGTGTGTGTGTGTGTGTGTGTGTGTGTGTGTGTGTGTGTGTAAGTGTGTAAGTGTGTGTGTGTGTGTGTGTGTGTGTGATTCAGGGGACACATAATACGTGTGCAAAAGTTAGGAAACAGACTGTAATAAATGTGCAGGGGGGGGTCTTTCTATTAGAATAAGTGTGCCTCATAGAGATTTCAAAAGCATGAGTATTCATTTTCGAGAATCACCTTAATTAGCTGTATACAGACAGCATTTTTTTTATGTGGATATGAATATTATGAAAAATAGTGAACTATCTCAAATCCATGTTGTCATTTGTAGCCTAGCAGGTCACCAGGAAGGCGATGGGCTAATTAATTAGACATTGGTTATTTTTCTTCAAGGATTTCGATATGTTTGTGATTGTTGTATCGTTGTTTATGTAAATGGTGTGAACCGTAACAAATAATTAAACTGGAAACACCAAATTGCAGTCGTATTCACAGTCTATCCTGGTTCGCCTCCATAACACACACACACACACACACACACACACACACACACAACACACACACACACACACACACACACACACACACACACACACACACACACACACACACACACACACACACACACACACACACACACACACACACACACACACACACACACACACACACACACACACACACACACACACACACACACACACACACACACACACACCCCACACACACACACACACACACACACACACACACACACACACACACACAACACACACACACACACACACACACACACACACACACACACACACACACACACACACACACACACACACACACACACACACACACACACACACACACACACACACACACAACACACACACACACACACACACACACACACACACACACACAACACACACACACACACCACACACAC
>JACEEZ010021923.1:52627-72627 GCA_016584305.1 Chionoecetes opilio | reverse complement strand
ACCCGGTACCCATTCACTGCTGGGTGGACAGGGGCTCAGGTTTTAAGGAAACAACCCATTTGTTTCCGCTCCGCCCTGGGATCGAACCCGGACTTCTCGATTGTGGACCGAGCGTGCAATCCCTTACACCACGGAGTACCCCTATGTGTGTGTGTGTGTGTGTGTGTGTGTGTGTGTGTGTGTGTGTGTATGTGTGTGTGTGTGTGTGTGTGTGTGTGTGTGTGTGTGTGTGTGTGTGTGTGTGTGTGTGTGTGCGGGTGTGGGTATGTGTGTGTGTTTGACATTCAGACAGATCCTACAGAAAGTTATGTTGCCAAAGAGAGATCATGATAGAAACGCAGCAATTACATAAGACAACTTGTATATGTATGTATGCATATATAAATAAGCCCACGTAAAGAATGGACTTGTTGGCAAGGATAGCAAATTGTGAAGGGAATTAGAAAGCTGTCCAGGGATCTTGATTGCCGAGAAAGCCAGCGTCAAGAATCCTGATAACTTAGGGTACGAAAAATTAGTAGTGGAGGAGGAGGAGGAGGAGAGGAGGAGGAGGAGGAGGAATACATAGGAATACATATGATTAACAGACACCAGGAGACCTATTGGTCCATGACGAGGGTATCTGCTGAACTACATACTACTAACTATCAGCTACTTGTAAGAAAATAATTGGAAAATTATACCATGTCCCTAAAGAAGATAGGAGCATGGAAGTTTCGCAGTGCAGAATGATAGGATATGAACTATACTAACTACAACTACCACTACCACTACAACTAATCGATCCGGGGGACTAACTATGAATTCGCGGGGCACTATCAATACCCATTTACTTTACAGTGCGCGTCAAGTCTGCTTTTAAATGTAGTTTTTGTGCTGGCTTCGACAACATTTGCTGGTAACTTGTTCCATCGATCAACGACTCTAACATTGAAATAATTTTTACGGAGATCGGTGATGCAACGTTGACCGTTTAGTTTTAAACCATTATTTCTTGTTGTCACTTGAGTTGAAAGGTCGAATAGGTTCTCTTGATTAATGACATCAAATCCTTTTAGGATCTTAAAGGTTTCTATCAAGTCCCCACGGATTCTACGATCCTTTAAGGAAAATATATTAAGTTTCCGCAGTCTCTCTTCATAAGATGAATTTCGCAAAGATGGAATTTGTTTGGCTGCTCTTCTTTGCACTGATTCCAATTTGGCTTGATCTTTTACGAAACAGGGCGACCAGAATTGAACGGCATATTCCAAGTGCGGCCTAACCAAGGACGTGTATAATTGTGTCATTACTTTCGGTGTTTTGTGTTCAAAGTTGCGTTTAATAAAGCCCAACATCATATTCGCCTTTTTACTGGCAGCTAGGCAATGCGGACTGGTTTTAAGATCATTACTGATGATGACACCTAAATCCTTTTCCTGCTGTACTTCAGTTAACGATTCATTTTGCATTTGATAGTTATATTTGAGGTTATCGTTGCCTATATGCATTACTTTACATATATCGGAATTGAATTTTAATAGCCATTTATCACTCCAATCTGATAGTTTGTCGAGATCACTTTGTATGAGTTCGCAGTTTTCTCTAGTATATGCTTTACCGCCTAATTTGGTGTCATCTGCAAAATTCGATATTTTAGATACAAGTCCGCAGTCCAGATCGTTGATATATATCAGAAAAAGAGTAGGACCCAAGACCGAGCCCTGAGGCACCCCACTAGTAACATCCAACCAATCAGATGCCTCGCCATTTATTACTACCCATTTTTTACGATTTGAAAGCCAATCGCCAATCCATGAACATAATTCCTCTCCTAAGCCATGTGCCCTTAGCTTGGTCAAAAGTCGCTTATGGGGAACTGTATCGAAGGCTTTCTGAAAATCAAGGTATATTACATCCGAGGAAATTTTAGCGTCCCAGTTTGAATAAATGACATTAAAAAAATCGAGTAGGTTTGTTAAGCAGGATCTCTTATTTCGAAATCCATGCTGGGAGTTTAGTATTGAGTTATTTTCATCGAGAAAAGACACTATTTTATCCCGCGATATTTTCTCAAATTGTTTAACAATCACAGAAGTTAGACTAATTGGGCGATAATTACTTGCGAGGCTCTTACTCCCTTTCTTGAATATCGGTGTAACATTAGCTAATTTCCACATACTAGTAACATTTTTGTCCATTAGCGATTTATTGAGAATAATCTTTAATGGAAGCGAAAGTTGACTGTGACATTCGCGAAGTAATCGCGGCGAAATTTCGTCCACCCCCACGGATTTTGCTGGGTCAAGTTTCTTCAAATACTTTGATATTTCGTCTACTGTTATCTCTCCTATTTCCAATCTATCACTTTCGAGTCCTGCATACATGTTTACTGGTTCTGGTAATGGAGCTTCGTCTTCTTTAATAAATACCGCATTATAGTAATCATTGAGTACGACTGCCATGCTCTTATTATCATTTACCAAGATGTTATTCTTATCTTTCAGTGGCCCAATACTGCCTTTGACGTTTTTTTTACTTCGAACGTATTGAAAGAACCTTTTCGGGTTTAATTTGGATTCCTTTGCAATTTTTTCTTCATACTCGCACTTTTTAGTCTTAATTAATCCTTTGCAACGACGTTTTACGTCATTGTATTCTCGAGAATCGCAGTCCGCATTTGATCGCTTGTAAACTGTTTACGCTCTGCGCTTACTGCCAATGATTCGTTAAATCTAATTAGTCATCCAACTGGGTCTGTTTATGTTATTCAGACGTTTTCATGGGAACATGTTTTTCAACCACCGATTGGAGTTTATTTGTGAATAAATTACACATGTTTTCGGCGTTATTACCGTTTAGTAGGTCAATCCAATCAACTTCGCTTAGTACCCTGCTGATCTTCGTGAAATCTGCTTTATTATAATTGGGAACTAATAACCGATTTTCTGTGATGTCTACATTGCAATTAATGCCGCATCTGATTAACCTGTGATCACTGTTTGTCAAATGTTCACCTATATCGCAGTAACCTATATCGCTACCGCCTTCTGGGGAGGCGGTAGCGGAGCGGTTAGAGTCTCCGACTGGCGTTCTCGGTGACCCGAGTTCGATCCCCGAAGAAACCCAAAACCTTTCTGCACCGTCGAGTGGCCTAAGAACACCCACATGCCCTGCCTATCAACTCTACCTTCGACTGCGAGTGCATCGGAGGACACAGGGGGGCGGCATGAGCCTCACAGGCGTCACTATAAGAAACCTGCCTGCGCCACCAACGGGTGAGGACCAACCATCAGAACCCTCAAGTGAACCTCAAGAGCCTACCATCCGAGCCCTGGGTCACCACTGCCTACAGGCGCTATAGGCACAGATGTAAAAGAAAAGAAAAAAAGAAGAAAAAAAATCAATCAGATCAATGTCGGTAGTGAAAACTAAATCTAGGATACTATTATCCCTTGTAGGCTCACGGACCACCTGATTTAAATATACTTCGTTTACCATATCAAGCAATCGCATACCTTCTCTATCAGCAGAATTATTATTTCAGTTTATACGAGGTAGGTTAAAATCCCCACATATAATTGTATCGTTATTATTGTTGACAACTGACTTTATCTCATCATAGAGGAGGCAATCGACTTCCGCATTTTATTTGGGGGGACGATATATTGTCCCAATAGTTAGCAATTTACCGTTTAGCTTAGTCTTTGCGTAGACTGAGTCATAATTATCTTTATTTGTTTTATCGATTTCGATTGCTTGCAAATTATCTTTAATGTAAAGAATGACACCTCCACCTGCTTTATGCGTACGACAATTTAGGAATGTCTTATAGCCTGGAATGGTTATTTCAGATAAAAAAAATTATCTTTGGTGTTGAACCAACTCTCAGTAATACTAACGATATCTGGCGTTTGAGAGGAGGAAGAGGAGGAGGAGGAGGAGGAGGAGGAGGAGGAGGAGGAGGAGGAGGAGGAGGAGGAGGAGGAGGAGGAGGAGGAGGAGGAGGAATACATAGGGATACATAGGTATAACAGACACCAGGAGACCTATTGGTCCATAATTAGGGTATTTGTTGTACTACATACTACTAACTATCAACTACATGTAAGAGGACAGTTGGAAAAGGATACCATGTCCCCAAAGAAGATAGGAACATGGAAGTTTCGTAGTGAAGAATGATAGGTTATGATGTATGCTAACTACAACTACCACTAACACTAATCGAGCCGGGGACTATAATATGATTTCGCAGGACAATATCAAAACCCATTTACTTAACGGTACGCGTCAAATCTGTTTTTAAATGAAGTTATTGTACTAGCTTCGACAACATTTGCTGGTAATTTGTTCCATCGATCAACGACTCTAACATTGAAATAATTTTTACGGAGATCTGTGCTGCACCGTTGACCATTTAGTTTTAGACCGTTGTTTCTTGTTGTCACGAGAGGAGAAGGTTCGAATAGATTCTCTTGATTAATGACATCAAATCCTTTAACGATCATAAAAGTTCTGTCAAGTCCCCACGGATCCTACGATCCTTAAAGGAAAACATATTAAGTTTCCGCAGTCTCTCTTCATAAGATGAATTTCGCAGAGATGGAATTAGTTTGGTTGCTCTTCTTTGAACTGATTCCAATTTGGCTTGATCTTTTACGAAAGGAGGATGAGGAGGAGGGGGGGGGGGGGGGGCTGCGGCGTGGTGGTAGAGGTGAATGGGTAGAAGTGGATATGTTGGAAACGGAGTGTGTCCTTGAGGGATATTTATGTGATCCACCGACTCTTGAAAAGGAAGAGAATTGAGTGAGAGTGAAACATGAGGAAGGATTGAAATCACACGTTTAAGTCTTAGGAAATCCTGACATTTTAGTGTATTAATTGTTGATGAAGAAAATTATCGTTCGCTTGCGGTGAGAGAGAGAGAGAGAGAGAGAGAGTGGAGAGAGAGATAGAGAGAGAGAGAGGAGAGAGAGAGAGAGGAGAGAGAGAAGAGAGAGACGAGAGAGAGAGAGAGAGAGAGAGAGAGAGAGAGAGAGAGAGAGAGAGAGAGGTCTTAGCCAGTTATGCTTCTAGTTCTTTATATTCACGAATAAAAGAAAGGTTTACCTTAATTATCTTATTCATTTACTACTCCTCCTCCTCCTCCTCTTCCTCCTCCTTCCCCATACCCATAATACTTATTCAGGACTGTTGTCGACGTCGAATAATGGAGGTGTCACCTACCTTATCCTACTCTCACTTTCACACACACACACACACACACCCCAACACACACACACACACACACACACACACACACACACACCACACACACACACAAGGGTACTCCGTGGTGTAGGGGAAGCACGCTCGGTTCACAACCGAGAAGTCCCGGGTTCGATCCCCGGGCGGAGCGGAAACAGATGGGTTGTTTCCTTAAAACCCGAGCTCCTGTCCACCCAGCAGTGAATGGGTACCGGGTGTTAGCCGGGGTTTGTGACCTGCTCTCCGGGGTTCTGGCTTCGGCCAACACAAAGCACTAAGGATGAATGACAAAAATGCTGATATGGAGACGGGGCCACACAAACATTGCTCTGGCCCTGTAAAATACAACTAAATGAATACAACTAGATGAATAACACACACACACACACACACACACACACACACACACACACACACACACACACACACACACACACACACACACACACACACACACACACACACACACACACACACACACACGCCACACACACACACACTTCTCTCTTCCCTCTTCTCACACTTCCTATGGTTCTTTACTGTGTTTTTTTGCCTTTCTTTTTTCGGTTCTTTTTTTTCCCCCGTTATCCTCGAAAACGGAGAAAGTTATGTGGCGCCTCAAACAAAGAATTGGCGAAGTTTTGGTTGGCAAATGAAATTAGTAAAAACCGCGTCACCGAGAGGGGAGAGAGAGAGAGAGGGGAAAAGAGAGAGAGAGATGGGGAGAGAGGGGAGAGAGAGAGAGAGAGAGTGGGGGAGAGAGAGAGGAGAGAGAGAGAGAGAGAAGAAGCTTTGAAACCATAGAGTGATCTCTTGGGTGTTGCAAAAGCTGCAAAAGTTGTAAGACTTTTAATGAAGAGAAGAGTGAAGGATTTGAGTGGACATTACTAGAAAATGTGCTTAATGAATGAATGAGTATGAAAATATTTGTTAATGCATATAAGAGTCAAGGGCGAACATCTGAGCGAAGAAAAATTCAATAATAAATCGTGGCAGAAGATAAATTAAACAAGGAATAAATGGGGAAAAAAGCAGGCACCAAAAAAAAAAAAAATAATAATAATAATGAAACATATATATATAAAGGTAAAATGAAGTAGTGATCATTTTACAGTAAGCATAACGTTATAAAAGTGAAATCAATATGGTTGCAGAAGATACATTTACCTTCATCATTCTATCTTCGCTCCACTACGAGAGAGAGAGAGAGAAGAGAGAGAAGAGAGAGAGAGGAGAGAGAGAGAGAGAAGAGGGGAGGAGAGAGAGGGGAGAGAGAGAGAGAAAAGAGAGGAGAGAGAGAAGAGAGAGAGGAGATAGAGGAGAGAGAGAGAGAGAAGAGAGAGAAGAGAGAGGAGAGAGAGAAAAGAGAGAGAAGGGGAAGGGGTGTGACATAGCCATAGGGCGCGTTGTCAAGGGAACATGTGATGTGATATGTGAGTCACGCGTAGTAGTGTTTTTAACATTTATTAATTAACCTGTTGCTCTTTTGTCCTCACTAAAGTTTTACCTGTAGCGTCTGGGAAAAAAGTTACCGTTTTTAAATTTTCCATTTGTTAAATATTTTTTTTTTCTCTGCAGGTTTTAAAACATTAGAATGTAATATTACTGATATTTTTATTAATTTTCTACTATGAGTATATTATTGTCTGCATTGCCTGTAAGGTGGGAGGCCGAGGTCTGTTGCAAATATTCTACTTATAACCTTATTAACCTAATTATTTAACCTTTAAAAATTTGACGTAGATTAATTAACCATAACCAACAAGCGAATGAGGCATGTGAAATAAAGCAGTGATTAATGCGATGGCGGTCAGACCTGCGATTCCTCCGAGACTTATGGATAAAGAGAAGACTTTAAAAGAATTTTTTTTTTTCTTTTTTTTTTTCCTTTCCTCTCTCTCTCTCCCCTCTCCTCNCGGGGGAGAAGAAAGAGGAGAGAGAGGAAGGAAGAAGAGAGAGAGAGAGAGAGAGAGAGAGAAGAGAGAGAAAAGAGAGAGAGAGAGAGAGAGAGAGAGAGAGGGGGAAGGGGTGAAAGGGAGAAAAAGGGGGGGGGGTTGACATAGCCATAGGGCGCGTTGTCAAGGGAACATGTGATGTGATATAGAGTCACGCAGTAGTAGTTTTTAACATTTTTTGATTAACCCTGTTCCCCTTTTGTCCTCACTAAAGTTTTCCCTGTAGCGTCTGGGGAAAAAGTTACTTTTTTAAATTTTTCCCATTTGTGAAAAATATTTTTTTCTCTGCAGGTTTTAAAACATTAGAATGTAATATTACTGATATTTTTATTAATTTTCTACTATGAGTATATTATTGTCCGCGTTGCCTGTAAGGTGGGAGGCCGAGGGTCTGTTGCAAATATTCTACTTATAACCTTATTAACCTAATTATTAACCTTAAATTTGACGTAAGAGTTAATTACCATAACCAACAAGCGAATGAGCATGTGAAAAAAAACAGTGATTAATGCGTTTGGCGGTCAACCTGCGATTTCCTCCGAGACTTATGGATAAAGAGAAGATTTTAAAAGAAGTTTTTTTTTTTCTCTCTCTCTCTTCTTCTCTCTCTCTCCTCTCTCTCTCTCTCCCCTCTCTCTCTCTCTCTCTCTCTCTCTCCCCTCTCTTCTCTCTCTCTCTCTCTCTCTCTCTCTTCTCTTCTCTCTCTCTCTCTCTCTCCTTTTCTTTTCTCTCTCTCTCTCTCTCTCTCTCTCTCTCTCTCTCTCTCTCTCCCCTCTCTCTCTCTCTCTCTCTCTCTCTCTCTCTCTCTCTCTCTCTCTCTTCTCTCTCTATCTCTCTCTCCCCTCTCTCTCTCTCTCTCTCTCTCTCTCTCTCTCTCTCTCTCTCTCTCTCTCTCTCTCCCCTCTCTCTCTCTCTCTCTCTCTCTCTCTCTCTCTCCTCTCCCCTCTCTTTCCAAAGATCTTTTTCCAGGTAGTGTTCTGTATTTTTATCCTCGCGTCGCGTCGCAACATCTGCTCCGTTTTTTATCCTCAAAAAAATTTCCCAAGTCGTTTTTCTTTGCGTCGCTTCCCTATAGATTTTCTTCTTGAAAAAAGAAAAAAAGCGCTTTTATTTTTATTTTTTTCCACAATTTTTTGTCACATGTCTCCTTTCGTCTTCTTTCACCTCTTTCTCCATACTCAGTCTTTTTCAGCTTCCCCAAACACCACTTTCCTCCCCCGATCACCTCGTTCCTCGTCTTCTTTTCCCCTCCCTAGGAAGAACGGAAGCTTGATTATCAACGTTCCCTGTTGACCCAAAGTATATTCCATCAGGGTGTGAGATGCAGGAAAAATACCCGCCAACCAAGGCTGGCAGGGCCTTTTAAATGGAGCGTGGAATGGCTCTAATGGCAACGCCGTCTTCCCTCACTGAATGTTTATGTAGCTAATTACCGGGGACAAAAATTTACTCACAGGATTTCGTATACGTGTTTGCTGTGCCTGTTGGTTTGGCATTTTACACTCGTGCACCTCTTTCTTCTATGTGAAATACGTATATATGAGTGTATTTCGGTTTATGCCTCTTATTGTTTATGTTTCGTTTTGTTGTCACTTATGCCTGTGTTTTGTTGTGATGTGTATTCAGTGAGTTTATGAGAGCCTCCTTATGGCGGCAGGATGAAAGACGCTAATTTTTTTGGACTCTCCACCCTGGGGACAAATGATGCGAAACAAAGTACAAATACTATAGTTTTGCCTGAAAGATCAAGGTAGCTAAGGAATTATTAGAATTAGTGTGTAGTTATAAGATGAATGAAGGGAGAGCCAGGGCGGGTATGCTTGGTGGTGACCTGAGCGGCCGTGACCCGGTGTTGCGTGACCTCCCTTGACCCTACTTGTGTTGCATTCAAACATTTACTCCATCTTTTCCCTTCCCGTCCTCCAAAGTCCGCCTCCTCGCGCTCCCTCGCTCCCTCCTTCACCGCCTTCCACACTCGCTCTCACTTCTCTAATCTCGGAATCTTCACCAGTCTCCTAATTCCTTGTGTTTCCCAGACTTTGTTTACTACACAGGCATTTGAGCTACAGGGAATAAAACCTGAGCGAAATGAAACAAAAACCTAGTCAGGGTTTTAGATAATCACGGCAGTAGCGGCTTTGGCCTTCTATTTGTTCCTAATACTAAGTGAGGCGTGGAGGATGCGCTTCGGAAAATCGGATTTCTTTACTGGCTTGGATGGAGACGCGTAATAGCAGGCCGGGCGTCGAGGAGGGACCCGGGAGGCGTGTGGTGATTGTACAGCCGTGAGTGTCTTGATCCTGCGGCTGAAGTCACGTTCCTGCATCTGTGTAGCCATGCTTAGGTGCTCACAGATAGATAGATAGATAGATAGCTGTAGTTTATTGACCTGAGTTTTATACTATTTACAATATTTGTTAGTTTCACAAGCGAATACATATACCAAATTTAACTAAAACAAGACAGTAGACTAGTAAGACTAAATAACGGATATTATAATCAATATGAAGTAACTATATTACGAACTAAAACACCAATTAGAAAGAACAATAGACATAGCACTAAAAAAAGACAGTAGACAAGTGTTATAATCAGTATATAGCAAAATAACACACACACACACACACACACACACACACACACACACACACACACACACACACACACACACACACACACACACACACACACACACACACACACACACACACGGTGGGTATTCCGTAATGTTGGATTAGCACGTTCGGTTCACAACCGAGAGGTTCCGGGTTCGATCCCCGGGCGGAGCGGAAACAGATGGGCTGTTTCTTTATAACCCGAGCCCCTGTCCACCCAGAAGTGAATGGGTACCGGGTGTTAGCCGGGGTTTGTGACCTGCTCTCTGGGGTGCTGGCTTCGGCCAAAACTAAGCACTAAGGATGAATGATAAAAATGTTGATATGGAGACGGGACCATACGAGCGTTGCTCAGGCCCTGTAAAATACAACTAGATGAATACAACTAGATGAATACACACACACACACACACACACACACACACACACACACACACACACACACACACACACACACACACACACACACACACACACACACACACACACACACACACACACACACACACACACACACACACACACACACACACACACAAATGTAGGCCTTTAATTTTTATTTCAATCCTGGAAATGTGTTATCGGAGCGAGGGAGAGAAACATCAAAAGGCTTCAGCAAATATTCAGCCTTGAATCACACAGCGTTGAAAGTCTAAAATGTTGAATTCCTCCTCCATTGTGTTCTTGTTCTGTCTGTTTCTCGTATCTGTTTGTCTCTCTTCTTTGATATTCTTCTCGTTATTTTCCTCGTTATTTCTTGTAATACTCCAACAATCACAGGTGGAAAGAAGCATAGTGTTGCACAGATCGCATCCTAGATTGCACTCTATCCATCGTAGTACACGCACGAACCATTACGTGAGAAGGTCTTATCCTGAAGGTGTAGCTGATGACAGAAAATTAGGTGATGAAGATGAATGTTAAGTTTCAGTGAAATGAAAAATATCAAAGATGTATATAGTCAAGGGGAGCAAGGGACGAGCCTGATGAATAGAGAGAGAATGGAAAACGAAAGTGGCGTTAAATGTAAATTGTCATCAGGTGTAATAAAAAAGGTGATGGAATTGCACTTTCCGAGGTACAAACATTTTGGGAAACCATTTTATTTTATTTAAAAGGAAACGTTCGTGCGACAAATGTCTGATGTCACCCTTCTAACAAAAGAGGAACAGGAGGATATAAAGAAAAAAACTCTAAAGGATAGCGAGAGCGAGGGAAGAGAGAACTGAGGGTGAAGAAATAGAGCGAGGAGAACAAAGAAGAACAATTGAGCGATGGGAGAGCAAAACGTGCATTCTGCTGTGTTTTTGGTCAGACAAGCAAGAGTTTCAACAGCCCGAGGAAAAATGTCCTACACAAAAAATGAAGAAAAAAGTACATGGATAACTTTTGTGAGGCTTCTTTACATAGTTATGGACGGATGAGGCGTGATTAGTAGCAGCTGCAGGGGCGTTACACGATACTTTTGAGTGTGTGTATTTGGTCTTTATAGTGGGAAGGAGACTGCAGACTTGGAAAGCTGTGTGTAGAGGAACAGTAGGAGGAGGTGGAGGAGTAAAAGGGGGAGAAGGAGTTGGGAAATTAGGAAGAGGAAGAAGAGAAATGGATGAGGAGGTAGGATGGAAGGAGCTGGGAGGGAAAGAGGACTGAGGACACTTACCGACCTTATACATAGATAAAAGTCGTCATTATTGTGTTCTACGATTTTTTTTTTTAACTTTCCACTACGTTTAGACACTATTAATAATAAGCAAATTCAGTGACGCTCACGTAGGTCTTTCTTCATAGAGGCGCGTGTGTACTTGTCTTTGCCACTTTGTGATGGGGAAGTGGGAGGAGCATGAAAGATTTGAGAGTTTTTGTATGCCATCGAAATAACGGGAAAAAATGTTTCATGCTGTATCTTACCTATAAAAGCTGCTTGTTCTGCATCATTATTATCATTATTACACCTCCTGTGTGTGTCTCCCAGAAGATGGACCAAGTCGTACTGTGTATGAATAGGAATATTTTTTGCACTTTTACTGTAAAATGGAGCAGTGTCTTTTATAATGGCCGTGAAAACGTGTCGCCCGCAAATGAAACAACAAAAGAATTTAAAGGGAAGGTAAAGGAACAAAAAATTCAAAAAGCAAGAAAACAAAAAGCTGAAAAAATCGTAATAGGGACTCAAGTATTTTCATATTCCCAGAGAGCTGCACGTATTATAAAAAAATGTATGATATAAAATTTGTTCAGTGGTGGTTTAAAATATCCTGTTCTACTTGAGGAAAGAAAAAGTATGGAAGAAGTTTGAGAGAAATTGCAAGGAGGAAGGAAAATGCTGAAAACCTGGATGGGTCGGCGTTCAGAGAATGCAGGAAGGGGAAGAGAAGCCTGAGATGGGAACGTGTGCAGGAATAAATGAAGGGAAGAAAGGGAAAAAAAAGAGGCAATACAACAAGAGATAAATATGATGGCTAGAAAGTAGGAGGAGGGAGATAGTAGACGACAAAAAATAAATAGGATATTGAAAAGCCAAAAAAATTGCAACTCTAATACTCTTTCCTTCTCTAATATTAGTAGTAGTGGTAGTAGTAGTAGTAGTAGTAGTAGTAGTAGTAGTAGTAGTAGTAGTAGTAGTAGTAGTAGTATAGTAGTAGTAGTAGTAGTAGTAGTAGCAGTTTCATGCAGCTTGTCTTTTCTTCCCATGCCAGGTGAAATCAGTCAAGAATAAAGAGAATATATATATCTTTATATAAAGCAAAAATGGTGTGTTCTACTTTTCTCCCTCGTTGTCTGGCGGGATTATAGAAGTCTCTCTGGGGAACTGTTTCTTAATCCTTTGCATTTGTTCCATTTAGTCGCCTTTGACCTTCCGGCGCTGCGATTCCATGTAGTCGCCTTTCACGTCATAACGTCAACGCGGAGACTCTCACACTCTGTACTCCCGCGTCCTGAGGGAGAGGCAGAGTATGGAACCCTACCCAGCATGCAACTCAAACCTATACCAAGGGCTTTAAGAGTCTTGTGCTCTACTAAATGTATTACCCAGCCGCGAAGAAAAGGGGAATTTATATAGACCATCTTGGGTTATAAGTCTTTACTGAGTGTTGATGATAATGATGATAATAATGATAATAAATGATAATGAAATTATGGTAATGATGATAATGAAAATAATGATAATGATACGTAATAACAGCTTATCCGAACATCAGTAGGAGTGAAGAAAACAGAAAAGGAGAAATACAGTAGTAGTAGCAGCAGCAGGCGTCGTATTTATCTGACCACTTGCCTTGACCCTAACTAACCTATCTAAGACGTTACAGAATCCTATGTCCATTACCTTCATCCCTTCCTTCCTCCTCCTCCCTTCCTCCCGTATCACCTTCCCTCACCGTTCCATCCATGCCAATCCTATCCAGTCTTTTACCATTCCGCGCACCCTACATACACCTTCCTTTCTTTCTACCTGTTTCTCTCTCCCTCTGTGTGTCATTCTCTCTGCCTCGCTGCTTGAGGGAACACTCGTCACCTCATAAAACAGTGCCACGTGCGAGGGGGACTTGACTTCCGCTCCGGAATATGCTGGCAAAGGTCTACATACTTTTGTTAGCGCGGTTATTTTGATACTTAATCCTGTTGTGCATTAGCCCACTCGTCAGTCCGCCTCCCCCCCCTCCCCCTTATCCCCCCTCCCTTTCATCTCACCTCACACTGTGCACCTACTGGATATTTAATTTAGTTTTTCATTTTTGTGGGGGAGGGGGGTTGTGTGTGTATATGTGTGTGTGTGTGTGTGTGTGTGTGTGTGTGAGAGAGAGAGAGAGAGAGAGAGAGAGAGAGAGAGAGAGAGAGAGAGAGAGAGAGAGAGAGAGAGAGAGAGAGAGAGAGAGAGAGAGAGAGAGAGAGAGAGAGAGAGAGAGAGAGAGAGAGAGAGAGAGAGAGAGAGAGAGAGAGAGAGAAGCTTTGATACATAGAGTATCTCTTGGGTGTGTTTGCTAAAGCTGTAAGTCGTTTAATGAAGAGAAGAGTGAAGGATTTGAGTGGAAATTACTAGAAAATGTGCTTAATGAATGAATGGGTATGAAAATATTATGTTAATGCATGTAAGAGTCAAGGGCGAACATCTGAGCGAAGAAAAAGTCAACAATAAATCGTGGCAGAAGATAATTTAAACAATGAATAAATGGGGAGAAAAAAGCAGGCACCGAAAAATATGAAAAAATAATAATAATAAAACATATATATATAAGGTAAAATGAAGTAGTGATAATTTTACAGTAAGCATAACGTTAATAAAAGTGAAATCAATATGGTGCAGAAGATACATTTACCTTCATCATTTCATATCTTTCGCTCCACTACGAGAGAGAGAGAGAGAGAGAGAGAGAGAGAGAGAGAGAGAGAGAGAGAGAGAGAGAGAGAGAGAGAGAGAGAGAGAGAGAGAGAGAGAGAGAGAGAGAGAGAGAGAGAGAGGGGAAGGGGGTTGACATAGCCATAGGGCGCGTTGTCAAGGGAACATGTGATGTGATATGTGAGTCACGCAGTAGTAGTGTTTTTAACATTTATTGATTAACCTGTTGCCCTTTTGTCCTCACTAAAGTTTTACCTGTAGCGTCTGGGGAAAAAAGTTACGTTTTTAATTTTCCATTTGTGTAAATATTTTTTTCTCTGCAGGTTTTAAAACATTAGAATGTAATATTACTGATATTTTTATTAATTTTCTACTATGAGTATATTATTGTCCGCGTTGCCTGTAAGGTGGGAGGCCGAGGGTCTGTTGCAAATATTCTACTTATAACCTTATTAACCTAATTATTAACCTTAAATATTGACGTAAGAGTTAATTACCATAACCAACAAGCGAATGAGGCATGTGAAATAAAGCAGTGATTAATGCGATTGGCGGTCAGACCTGCGATTCCTCCGAGACTTATGGATAAAGAGAAGACTTTAAAAGAAGTTTTTTTTTTTCTCTCTCTCTCTCTCTCTCTCTCTCTCTCTCTCTCTCTCTCTCTCTCTCTCTCTCTCTCCTTCTCTCTCTCTCCTCTCTTCTCTCTCCTCTCTCTCTCTCTCTCTCTCTCTCTCTCTTCTCTCTCTCTCTCTCTCTGTCTCTCTCTCTCTCTCTCTCTCTCTCTCTCTCTCTCTCTCTCTCTCTCTCCTCTCTCTCCTCTCTCTCTCTCTCTCTCTCTCTCTCTCTCTCTCTCTCTCTCTCTCTCTCTCTCTCTCTCTCTCTCTCTCTCTCTCTCTCTCTCTCTCTCTCTCTCTCTCTCTCTCTCTCTCTCTCTCTCTCTCTCTCTCTCTCTCTCTCTCTCTCTTTCCAAAGATCTTTTTCCAGGTAGTGTTCTGTATTTTTATCCTCGCGTCGCGTCGCAACATCTGCTCCGTCTTTATCCTCAAAAAAATCTTCCCAAGTCGTTCTTTGCGTCGCTCCATATAGATTTTCTTCTTGAAAAAAGAAAAACGCGCTTGTATTTTTTTTTTTTTTTCCCACAATTTTTTGTCACATGTCTCCTTTCGTCTTCTTTTCACCTCTTTCTCCATACTCAGTCTTTTTCAGCTTCCCAAGCACCACTTTCCTCCCCCGATCACCTCGTTCCTCGTCTTCTTTTCCCGTCCCTAGGAAGAACGGAAGCTTGATTATCAACGTTTCCCTGTTGACCCAAAGTATATTCCATCAGGGTGTGAGATGCAGGAAAAATACCCGCCAACCCAAGGCTGGCTGGGCCTTTAAATGGAGCGTGGAATGGCTCTTAATGGCAACGCCGTCTGTCCCTCACTGAATGTTTATGTAGCTAATTACCGGGGACAAAAATTTACTCACAGGATTTCGTATACGTGTTTGCTGTGCCTGTTGGTTTGGCATTTTACACTCGTGCACCTCTTTCTTCTATGTGAAATACGTATATATGAGTGTATTTCGGTTTATGCCTCTTATTGTTTATGTTTCGTTTTGTTGTCACTTATGCCTGTGTTTTGTTGTGATGTGTATTCAGTGAGTTTATGAGGAGCCTCCTTATGGCGGCAGGATGAAAGACGCTAATTTTTTTTGGACTCTCCACCCTAGGGACAAATGATGCGAAACAAAGTACAAATACTATAGTTTTACCTGAAAGATCAAGGTAGCTAAGGAATTATTAGAATTAGTGTGTAGTTATAAGATGAATGAAGGGAGAGCCAGGGCGGGTATGCTTGGTGGTGACCTGAGCGGCCGTGACCCGGTGTTGCGTGACCTCCCTTGACCCTACTTGTGTTGCATTCAAACATTTACTCCATCTTTTCCCTTCCCGTCCTCCAAAGTCCGCCTCCTCGCGCTCCCTCGCTCCCTCCTTCACCGCCTTCCACACTCGCTCTCACTTCTCTAATCTCGGAATCTTCACCAGTCTCCTAATTCCTTGTGTTTCCCAGACTTTGTTTACTACACAGGCATTTGAGCTACAGGGAATAAAACCTGAGCGAAATGAAACAAAAAACCTAGTCAGGCTTTTAGATAATCACGGCAGTAGCGGCTTTGGCCTTCTATTTGTTCCTAATACTAAGTGAGGCGTGGAGGATGCGCTTCGGAAAATCGGATTTCTTTACTGGCTTGGATGGAGACGCGTAATAGCAGGCCGGGCGTCGAGGAGGGACCCGGGAGGCGTGTGGTGATTGTACAGCCGTGAGTGTCTTGATCCTGCGGCTGAAGTCACGTTCCTGCACCTGTGTAGCCATGCTTAGGTGCTCACATATAGATAGATAGATAGATAGCTGTAGTTTATTGACCTGAGTTTTATACTATTTACACATATTTGTTAGTTTCACAAGCGAATACATATACCAAATTTAACTAAAACAAGACAGTAGAGTAGTAAGACTAAATAATGCAAATTATAATTAATATGAAGTAACTATATTCGAACTGAAAACACCATTAGAAAGAACAATAGACATAGCACTAAAAAAAGACAGTAGACAAGTGTTATAATCAGTATATAGCAAAATAAAACACACACACCACACACACACACACACACACACACACAGAACTCCATAACTGAGTCGTAGCACACTCCCCCCCAACAACCGACGAAGTCCCGTGGTTCTGATCCCGGGCGGAGCGGTGACAGGACGGGCGGGTCTTCTTAAAACCCGAGCCCCTGTCCACCCAGCAGTGAATGGGTACCGGGTAGTAGTTGAGGGTTTGTGACCCGCCTCCAGGGGTGATGGCTTCGGTCAACACTAACAACTAAGGATGAAAGATAAATAATGTTGATATGGAGACGGGGCCATACGAGCGTTGCTCGGCCCTGTAAAATACAACTAGATGAATACTAGATGAATACAACACACACACACCACAACCACACACACACACACACACACACCCACACACAACACACAAATAGCCTTTAATTTTTATCAATCCGAAAAATTGTTTTATCGGAGCGAGGGAGAGAAACATCAAAAGGCTTCAGCAAATATTCAGCCTTGAATCACACAGCGTTGAAAGTCTAAAATGTTGAATTCCTCCTCCATTGTGTTCTTGTTCTGTCTGTTTCTCGTATCTGTTTGTCTCTCTTCTTTGATATTCTTCTCGTTATTTTCCTCGTTATTTCTTGTAATACTCCAACAATCACTGGTGGAAAGAAGCATAGTGTTGCACAGATCGCATCGTAGATTGCACTCTATCCATCGTAGTACACGCACGAACCATTACGTGAGAAGGTCTTATCCTGAAGGTGTAGCTGATGACAGAAAATTAGGTGATGAAGATGAATGTTGAGTTTAAGTGAAATGAAAAATATCAAAGATGTATATAGTAAAGGGGAGCAAGGGACGAGCCTGATGAATAGAGAGAGAATGGAAAACGAAAGTGGCGTTAAATCTAAATTGTCATCAGGTGTAATACAAAAGGTGATGGAATTGCACTTTCCAAGGTACATAAATTTGGTAAACCATTTTATTTTATTTAAAAGGAAACGTTCGTGCGACAAATGTCTGATGTCACCCTTCTAACAAAAGAGGAACAGGAGGATATAAAGAAAAAAACTCTAAAGGATAGCGAGAGCGAGGGAAGAGAGAACTGAGGGTGAAGAAATAGAGCGAGGAGAACAAAGAAGAACAATTGAGCGATGGGAGAGCAAAACGTGCATTCTGCTGTGTTTTTGGTCAGACAAGCAAGAGCTTCAACAGCCCGAGGAAAAATGTCCTACACAAAAAATGAAGAAAAAAGTACATGGATAACTTTTGTGAGGCTTCTTTACATAGTTATGGACGGATGAGGCGTGATTAGTAGCAGCTGCAGGGGCGTTACACGATACTTTTGAGTGTGTGTATTTGGTCTTTATAGTGGGAAGGAGACTGCAGACTTGGAAAGCTGTGTGTAGAGGAACAGTAGGAGGAGGTGGAGGAGTAAAAGAGGGAGAAGGAGTTGGGAAATTAGGAAGAGGAAGAAGAGAAATGGATGAGGAGGTAGGATGGAAGGAGCTGGGAGGGGAAGAGGACTGAGGACACTTACCGACCTTATACATAGATAAAAGTCGTCATTATTGTGTTCTACGATTTTTTTTTTTACTTTCCACTACGTTTAGACACTATTAATAAAAAGCAAATTCAGTGACGCTCACGTAGGTCTTTCTTCATAGAGGCGCGTGTGTCTTTGCCACTTTGTGATGGGGAGTGAGAGGAGCATGGAAGATTTGAGAGTTCTTGTATGCCATCGAAATAGCGGGAAAAAATGTTTCATGCTGTATCTTACCTATAAAAGCTGCTTGTTCTGCATCATTATTATCTCCCAGAAGATGGACCAAGTCGTACTGTGTATGAATAGGAATACTTGTTGCACTTTTACTGTAAAATGGAACAGTGTTTTTTATAATGGCCTTGAAAACGTGTCGCCCGCAAATGAAACAACAAAAGGATTTAAAGGGAAGGTAAAGGAACAAAAAATAAAAAAAGTAAGAAAACAAAAAGCTGAAAAAATCGTAATAGGGACTCAAGTATTTTCATATTCCCAGAGAGCAGCACGTATTATAAAAAAATGTATGATATAAAATTTGTTCAGTGGTGGTTTAAAATATCCTGTTCTACTTGAGGAAAGAAAAAGTATGGAAGAAGTTTGAGAGAAATTGCAAGGAGGAAGGAAAATGCTGAAAACCAGGATAGGTCGGCGTTCAGAGAATGCAGGAAGAGGAAGAGAAGCCTGAGATGGGAACGTGTGCAGGAATAAATGCAGGGAAGAAAGGGAAAAAAAAGAGGCAATACAACAAGAGATAAATAAGATGGCTAGAAAGTAAGAGGAGGGAGATAGTAGACGACAAAACATAAATAGGATATGTAAAGCAAAAAAATTGCAACTCTAATACTCTTTCCTTCTCTAATATTAGTAGTAGTGGTAGTAGTAGTAGTAGTAGTAGTAGTAGTAGTAGTAGTAGTAGTAGTAGTAGTAGTAGTAGTAGTAGTAGTAGTAGTAGTAGCAGTTTCATGCAGCTTGTCTTTTCTTCCCATGCCAGGTGAAATCAGTCAAGAATAAAGAGAATATATATATCTTTATATAAAGCAAAAATGGTGTGTTCTACTTTTCTCCTTCGTTGTCTGGCGGGATTATAGAAGTCTTTCTTGGGAACTGTTTCTTAATCCTTTACATTTGTTCCATTTAGTCGCCTTTGACCTTCCGGCGCTGCTATTCCATGTAGTCGCCTTTCACGTCATAACGTCAACGCGGAGACTCACACACTCTGTACTCCCGCGTCCTGAGGGAGAGGCAGAGTATGGAACCCTACCCAGCATGCAACTCAAACCTATACCAAGGGCTTTAAGAGTCTTGTGCTCTACTAAATGTATTACTCAGCCGCGAAGAAAAGGGGAATTTATATAGACCATCTTGGGTTATAAGTGTTTACTGAGTGTTGATGATAATGATGATAATAATGATAGTAAATGATAATGAAATTATAGTAATGATGATAATGAAAATAATGATAATGATACGTAATAACAGCTTATACGAACATCAGTAGGAGTGAAGAAAACAGAAAAGGAGAAATACAGTAGTAGTAGCAGCAGCAGGCGTCGTATTTATCTGACCACTTGCCTTGACCCTAACTAACCTATCTAAGACGTTACAGAATCCTATGTCCATTACCTTCATCCCTTCCTTCCTCCTCCTCCCTTCCTCCCGTATCACCTTCCCTCACCGTTCCATCCCTGCCAATCCTATCCAGTCTTTTACCATTCCGCG
>JACEEZ010021923.1:40127-50127 GCA_016584305.1 Chionoecetes opilio | reverse complement strand
GACGCTAATTTTTTTTTGGGCTCGCCACCCTAGGGACAAATGATGCGAACAAAGTACAAATACTATAGTTTTACCTGAAAGATCAAGGTAGCTAAGGAATTATTAGAATTAGTGTGCAGTTATAAGATGAATGAAGGGAGAGCCAGGCGGGTATGCTTGGTGGTGACCTGAGCGGCCGTGACCCGGTGTTGCGTGACCTCCCTTGACCCTACTTGTGTTGCATTCAAACTTTACTCCATCTTTTCCCTTCCCGTCCTCCAAAGTCCGCCCTCCTCGCGCTCCCTCGCTCCCTCCTTCACCGCCTTCCACACTCGCTCTCACTTCTCTAATCTCGGAATCTTCACCAGTCTCCTAATTCCTTGTGTTTCCCAGACTTTGTTTACTACACAGGCATTTGAGCTACAGGGAATAAAACCTGAGCGAAATTAAACAAAAAACCTAGTCAGGCTTTTAGATAATCACGGCAGTAGCGGCTTTGGCCTTCTATTTGTTCCTAATACTAAGTGAGGTGTGGAGGATGCGCTTCGGAAAATCGGATTTCTTTACTGGCTTGGATGGAGACGCGTAATAGCAGGCCGGGCGTCGAGGAGGGACCCGGGAGGCGTGTGGTGATTGTACAGCCGTGAGTGTCTTGATCCTACGGCTGAAGTCACGTTCCTGCACCTGTGTAGCCATGCTTAGGTGCTCACATATAGATAGATAGATAGATAGCTGTAGTTTATTGACCTGAGTTTTATACTATTTACACATATTTGTTAGTTTCACAAGCGAATACATATACCAAATTTAACTAAAACAAGACAGTAGAGTAGTAAGACTAAATAATGGAAATTATAATTAATATGAAGTAACTATAATGCGAACTGAAACACCAGTTAGAAAGAACAATAGACATAGCACTAAAAAAAGAGAGTAGACAGGTGTTATAATCAGTATATAGCAAAATATAACACACACACACGCACAGTGCACACACACACACAGGAACTCCGTAGTGTAGTGGTAGCACGCTCGGCTCACAACCGAGAAGTCCCGGGTTCGATCCCCGGGCGGAGCGAAGACAGACGGGCGGTCTTCTTAAAACCCGAGCCCCTGTCCACCCAGCAGTGAACCGGGTGGTAGTTGAGGGTTTGTGACCCGCCTCCAGGGGTGATGGCTTCGGTCAACACTAACAACTAAGGATGAAAGATAAAAAATGTTGATATGGAGACGGGGCCATACGAGCGTCGCTCTGGCCCTGTAAAATACAACTAGATGAATACTAGATGAATACACAACACACACACACACACACACACACACACACACACACACACACACAAATGTAGGCCTTTAATTTTTATTCAATCCTGAAAATGTGTTATCGGAGCGAGGGAGAGAAACATCAAAAGGCTTCAGCAAATATTCAGCCTTGAATCACACAGCGTTGAAAGTCTAAAATGTTGAATTCCTCCTCCATTGTGTTCTGATTCTTTATGTTTCTCGTATCTGTTTGTCTCTCTTCTTTGATATTCTTCTCGTTATTTTTCCCCCTTTTTTTTTTTCTTGTAAAACTTTCCAAAAAATCACGGTGGAAAGAAGGGAAAAGGTTGCACAGATCGCCTCGTAGATTGCCCCTATCCATCGTAAGAAAAAAGCCGAAAACCCTTTCGTTAGAAGGTCTTATTTCCGGAAAGGGGTAGCTGATACAAAAAATTTGTTATGAAAATGAAAAGTTTTTTAAATTAAATGAAAAAAACTAAAAATGTTATTAAGAAGGGGAGCCCGGGGCGAGCCCCGATGAATAGAGGGGAAAAAATGGAAAACCCAAAGGGCGTTAAATTAAAATTTTCCCTCGGGGTAAAAAAGGGGTGGGGTTGCCCTTTTTCCAAAGGGACAAAATTTTTTAAACCCCCTTTTTTTTTAATTTTTAAAAAGGGAAAAGTTCGTGCGACCAAAAGTCTGATTTCCCCCTTCTAAAAAAAATTACAAGGAAAGGTATAAAAAAAAAAACTTTTAAAGGAAAGCGGAGCGAGGAAGAAGAACGGGGGTGAAGAAAAAGGCCCAGGAGAACAAAGAAGAACAATTGAGCGATTTGGGGGAGCAAAAAAGGGGGCCCCCTTTTTTTTTTGCTGTGTTTTTGGGCAGGGAAAAAGCAAGAGCTTCCCCAACAAGCCCGAGGAAAAAAGTCCCAACAAAAAAATGGAAAAAAAAGTACATGGATTTAAATTTTGTTTAGGCCCTTTTTTTACCAAAAGGTTATTGGCGGAGAGGCGTGGAAATTTTTAGGGGGCTGCGGGGGCGTTAAAAACCCATACTTTTGAGTTTTGTTATTTGGTCTTTATAGTGGGAAGGGGACTGCAGACTTGGAAAGCTGGGGTGTAGAGGGAAAAGTAGGAGGGGGGGAGGAGTAAAAAAAAGGAAAAGGGTTTTGGGAAAATTTGGAAAAGGAAAGAAGGGGAAAAGGTGAGGAGGTAGGAATTTAAGGTTTCCCCGGGGGGGGAAGGGACTGAGGGGGCCCCCCGGGGCCTTATACTAGTAAAAATCGTCATTAATTTTTTGTTTTTTTTAAAACAAATTTTTTTTTTTTTTTCTTTCCACTCGTTTAAAACACTATTAAAAATAAGCAAATTCCCGTGCGCTCACGGGGAGGGCTTTCCCTTTTTAAAAAGGCGCGTGTGTTTTTTTGCCATTTTTGGGTGGGGAAAAGGGGAGCTGGGAAAATTTTAGATTTTTGTATTTCCATCGAAAAAACGGAAAAAATGTTTCTGCTGTTCTTACCTTAAAAGCTGGGTTGTTCTGCTCATTATTTCATTTTTACACTCCTGTTTTTGTCTCCCAGAAAATGGAAACCAAATCGTAATTTTGTATAATGGGAAAATTTTTTTTTTCAACTTTACTGTAAAAGGGCAGTGTTTTTTTAAAATGGCCTTTAAAAAAGTGTCCCCCAAAAAGAAAAAACAAAAGGGGGTTTTAAAGGGAGGTAAGGAACCCAAATTAAAAAAAAAAGAAAAAAAAAAGCTTGGAAAAAAAAACGTAATAGGATTTAGTATTTTTTTATTCCCCGGGGCAGCACGTATTAAAAAAAATGTATGATATAAAATTTTTTTCGTTTGGTTTAAAAAAATCCTGTTTCTACTTGGGAAAAGGAAAAAGTATGGGAAAAAGGTTTTAGAAAAAATTGGGAAGGAGGAAGGAAAGTCCCGAAAAACCGGATTGGGTCGCGTTTAAAGAATGCAGGAAGAGGGAAAAGAAGGGGTGAGATTTGGGGAAAGTGTGCAGGGAAAAATGGCGGGAAAAAGGAAAAAAAAAAAAGGCAAACAACAAGAAATAAATAATGGGGGTAGAAAATAAAAGGAGGGGAAAAAGAGGAACCCACAAAACATAAATGGGTATTCCCAAAGGGCCAAAAAAATTGCAAATAAATTAAAACTCGTCCTTTTTTCTAATATTATAGTATTTGGGAGTAGTAGGTAGTATAGTTGTAGTAGTTAATTTTTAAAAGTGTAGTAGTAGTAGTAGTATTTGTTATTTAAATAGTAGTTTTTTCCCTGCCGCTTTTTTCTTTTCTTCCCCCTGCCAGGTGAAATCAGGGCAAAATAAAAGAATATAAAATTTTCTTTATATAAAAGGCCAAAAAAAGGGGGGGGTGTTCTACTTTTCCCCCTTCCTTGTCTGGGGGGTTAAAAAGAAGTTTTTTCTGGGGGAAATGTTTCTTAAAAACCTTTTCATTTTTTCCAGTGGGCCCTTCCTTTTGGCGCTGCTAAATTTCCATGGGTTTGCCTTTTTACGGGGGCCCTACGTCAAAGGCGGAAAACTCCACACCCCCTGTATTTTTTTCCGCGTTCCCGAGGGGGAGGCAGAGTATGGGGAACCCCCTACCCAGCAATGGGCCAAATCAAACCATACCAGGGGCTTTAAAGGGTCTTTTTTGCCCCCACTAAAAGTATTACCCGCCGCGAAAAAAAGGGGAATTTTTTTATAGCCATCTTGGGGGGTTTTAATTTTTTTTACTGAGTGTTTATTTATAATGAGGATAATAATGATAATAAATTATATGAAATTTGGGAAGGGTATAATGAAAAAAATGGGTTTAAAAACGTAAAAAAACCCTTATAAAGACATCATAGGGGTAAGAAAAAAGAAAGGGGAAAAAACATTAAATATAAACAGCACAGGCGTCGTATTTTAAACTGACCACCTTTTCCTTGACCCTAAATACCTTATTCTAAAGACGTTACAAAAATCCATGTCCATTAACCCTTTATCCTTCCCCCCCCTCCCCCCCTCCCTTCCTCCCGTATCACCTTCCCTCACCTTTCCATCCCTGCCAATCCTATCCAGCCCTTTTACCATTCCGGGCACCCTATATACACCTTCCTTTCTTTCTACCTGTTTCTCTTCTCCCTCTGTGTGTCATTCTCTCTCCCTCGCTGCTAGTGGGAACACTCGCCACCTCATAAAACAGTGCCACGCGATGGGGACTTGACGGCCGCCCTGGAATATGCTGGCAAGGTCCAACACACTTTTGTTAGCGCGGTTATTTTGATACTTGGTCCTGTTGTGTATTTGTCCACGCATCCGTTTCGCCTCCCCCCCTCCCTCCTCCTCCCCTTATCCCCCCTCCCCTTCATCTCACCTCACACTGTGTACCTACTGGATATTTTTATTTTATTTTTCTTTTTTATTGTGGGGGAGGCGTGTTGTGTGTGTATGTGTGTGTGTGAGAGAGAGAAAGAGAGAGAGAGAGAGAGAGAGGAGAGAGAGAGAGAGAGAGAGAGAGAGAGAAAAAGGAGAGAGAGAGAGAGAGAGAGGAGAGAGAGAGAGAGAGAGAGAGGAGAAGAGAGAGAGAGAAGAGAGAGAGAGAGAGGTAATATATTGAGAGTTTATTGCATTAGCTCTATGTCAGCTCAAGTTTTGTTTGTAGCGGAAAGGGAGTAGAGAGGATGGGTATAGGTAATGTGACGTTCAGTTTTTTTTTAGGGGAAATAATGTGCAGCAGTGTTTGTGTTGTAAGTGCGCGTATGTTGCACACACATGTAGGGCTGCGTGCGCGTGTACATCCATCGTGTGTGCGTCGTTTTACGCCTCTAAAAATAAATCCAAGGGAGAGAAAAACCATCGCTGATATATCCTAAATATGTGTCATAAATCGCTTTTATCGTGTTATCAAGAGGATTTTCCCTCTCGTTTGGGCAACTTTACCTTCCAAACTCACTCTTTCTGGTGTATTTCTTCTTCTTCGATAAAGGTATAACAGGAGCAGTGTAGATTGCCAGAAGGAAAAAAATAGATGCTAAGAATGATATAAAGAAACGTTGATGTGGCAAGGCAGTCTGTCCGATCCGCGGATCCTAGAAAACGGGAAGTAACAAGGGAGTATCCTCAGCCCATTCCTTTTTAACGTTCTTGTCGAACACTTCGTGACTCTCCCACCTCCCAATGGGATCACGGCCCTCTGCTACGCTGATGCTACTGCCATCATCTCCACGGGACCCTGGTACAGGCAAAAAACACAGACGGTGTTAACGGCTGTGGGTAACATGTGTGTTGATCTCGGGTTGAAGATTTACTCGCAGAAAACAAAAGCACTGCACATCGGGAGCACCCAACCAACACTCCCTCTGTCACTAAATAATACAGCCTTGGAATGGGTCCCCAGCCACCTTTACCTCGACATCTGGATTGACCACACCTTATCCTTCAAGATACACATCGCATATCTGAAGGACCGCATGACAGCCAGACTGAGAGTCTTGAGAGTCATCACCAGCACGACTGCAGGAGCCACATTCCCAGTACTGAAAACCTTTTACTATCAAGCCATAAGATCCCTCACCGACTACGCAGCCCCGTGTCTCCTGACCGCCTCTGACACCGGTATTGAGGCATTGGAAAAACTCCAAAATCAGGCGCTACGAACTATTCTCGGCGCCCCCAGATGGACAAAGATTTGCACCTTGCAATTCGAAGCAGGAATCCCCCCCTTGGCCTCCAGAATCGACATGGTTCAAACAGCCATGCTCGCAAAAATAGCCAACAAGAAGCAACAGGTCGCAGAAACGTTACGACAAGCTGTCTTGCACGACGAACGGCTATTCACAAAGAGAACGTTTGGGACTTCCGCGGCAAAAGTCATCAAACGCCTGGCAGCAACAGACATTTTCACCGACATCCAGCCAGACATGCCACACCAGGAACGTATTGCACCACCTCCGTGGCAGCCAAACCCCATCACATCCACAGTTAACCGGCCTCTAACAAAAAAGTCAGCTTTAAGCCCGGAAGAACTCAGGGCACTGGCACTGGCAATTCATCAAGTTGACACCAACCCAGATACAGCCATCACACCGATGGCTCAGTCAATCCAGTCACGAAAACAGCGGCAGCTGCTTATGTAGCCAACGACGTCATCGCCCACTACAGGCTGCCTGATGGGTGGTCAACCCTACAAGCGGAGCTCATGGCACTCCAGAAAGCACTAGAGTACGCGCAGAAACCCAACACGAAGACATACTCATACACACAGACTCTTTTGGCCAGCATTCAAGCATTACAACACACACACTACACAAACAACATAGACCTACTCACATCCATTCACGTGTCTGCCAGAAAGATCCACGACCTAGGACGGTCTCTCCAACTAAACTGGATCCCGAGCTATGCTGGTATTGACGGCACCGACGTAGCGGATGAAGCCGCCAAAGACGCCCTACACCTAGCTTCAGTCACTGCCAACATACCACGCAGTCTGTCCCAAGTTAAGGCAAGACTTCGCCTTCGCATCCGAAAAAGAATCTTACAAACAAACAACTCTGCATCGGCTACATGGTACAACGCTGCCACCAAGAACAACCCAGTACTCCCCGACAACCTAAGTCGTAAGATAATGGTAGCACTTCACAGGATTCGCTTGGGTTACAAGTGCTGGCCAGTCCTGGTACACGAGACACCAGTCCAGTGTGAAAACTGCGACTGGCTTGTCGATGATCCTCTCCAACACTACATAGCGAACTGCACAATAACAGCCCCATTCATGGAAAGGCACTACGACACAGCACCAGAAATGATTGACGCCACATCAATACTATCACTAATAGACATGGTCACCAAATACATTCCACCACGTTGAATCATGAAAACCGCCACCTACCTGAGTCGCTCCCATAAGCAGAGGTGAGGTGCATCTGACACTGCCTTGCGCGGTGAGCCAGACTCCTCTCCACTGTAGGTGGGTTGGACTCAGAACCAGGATAATGATACCCTGCAGCCACATCCTTGCTGGACACACCGAGTATGCTATTTTCAAACACAGAGTTCTCAACCCAATCAGCCCGGGGTGTATCTAACGGGCAGCCTCGGCACCCAAGTAACGGGAGGGTGACACCACTTAACGGGAGGGTGAGGTCGAGAGCTTCATAACATTACATTCTACTATTTATTTTTCATTTTTTGTTTCTCGAAATCACCTATGGGCCGCCATCAGGCAAAGGGCCCATGTCACCCGGAAAAAGGGTGACGAATCTACACACACACACACACACACGTGGCAATGCGTGTAGTATAAGGAACTGATCCAATAGACGGCACAGGAATTTGAAAGAGATTGGAACCCTGCGTCCTAGTGCCCGGAATATGCGTTCCCGGAGGCTGTTGGGCGTTTTGTTGTGTGTGTGTGTGTGTGTGTGTTGTGTGTGTGTGTGTGTGTTGTGTGTTGTTGTGTGTGTGTGTGTGTGTGTGTGTTTGTGTGTGTGTGTGTGTGATGAGAAGAGAGGAGAGAGAGAGAGAGAGAGAGNCTCCGACACAGATCTCTCCGTTAGGTGGGTTGGACTCAAAACCAGGATAATGATACTCTGCAGCCACATCCTTGCTGGACACACCGAGTATGCTATTTTCAAACACAGAATTCTCAGCCCAATCAGCCCGGGGTGTATCTAACGGGCAGCTTCGGCACCCAAGTTAGACTTCCCGGGAGGGTGAGGTCGAGAGCTTCATAACATTACATTCTACTATTTATATTTTTATTTTTGTTTCTCAAAATCACCTATGGGCCGCCATCAGGCAAAGGGCCCATGTCACCCGGAAAAAGGGTGACGAATCTACACACACACACACTTGTATTGTATCTTATAGGAGCTGTGCTCCATACTTTATTTATAAAGTCTGAGCAATAATAAATTTTATTCTATTCTATTCTATTCTATTCACACAAATAACTCAACTAAATCATGCTCACCTCTACAAGTGAGGAGAAAACATCTTCCACATGCTGCTGAAGAAGGGTTCTTAGACCCGAAATCGCGATTCAGCAAAAATGACAAGCTACGGCGAAGTCATAAAAGTGATTACAAAAGAGAATAAGACACTCTTAAGACAAGGAGTATCTTTATTTTCTTTTTGTCTTAAGAGTGTCTTATTCTCTTTTGTAATCACTTGTATGACTTCGCCGTAGCTTGTCATTTTCGCTGTATCGCGATTTCGGGTCTAAGAACCCTTCTTCAGCAGCATGTGTAAGATGGTTTCTCCTCAGTTGTAGAGGTGAGCATGACTTAGTTGCGGAGTGAAGTGCTATTTTTTTATGAAGTCTGGCTGCCACGCAGCCTAGTGGGCGGCGCTGATTGGTAGATAGCTTCTGCTTCTCGTTGCTTTTTTGTCTCCGTGAGTGGGAGACGCTTATTGGTTGCTGACTCCTCGCTTTGTTTCTCTGTGAGTAGGCTGTTGTTAGGTTTTGTTTTGTTCATGCTTGGTAGAGCTTGTAGGTCGTTTGCCTGTACGTTAAGCTTGGGATTGATCTTTTTATGTATAGTGCTTCTAGAATTGGAAGTCGCCTATACATAAGTAGCACTATACATAAAAGAGATCAATCCCAAGCTTAACGTACAGGGCCTTCATTTTCACGCAGCCCACATGACCGTCGGGAAGTTCTTGTTTTACTCTATCCCTAAATTTCGGCGGGATAAGGTTTTTTTCTCCCTACATCAAGCAATCTCTTTCTGTTGATAATTCCTCCGCTCTTTATTTAAATGGTGGCGTGTTTTCTTTTCTCTGCGTGGGCCACTTTCCTATCCTTACCACTGTTAACACCTTGCCCATTACCAGATCCTAACGTGTGGCATTTGCGACTTCTGTTGCTCTCACCGCGGGTCCTTCATCTAAGTACAAAACGTTGCATCTCTTCACCTTGTCTTCCATCTTCTCTGCTGGTCGGACCATATTCCCTCTTAACGGTAGTCTGGACATAACATATGCTGTTCTTATATCTTCTGATCGTCTCAGGTCTACCTCAGTTATACGCCGCCAGTTGTAATGTATATTTTCGCATCCCTGCTGCTGCCAGTGTTGCTTGTTCTTTGTTAGAGCTAAGAATTATTGAAATGGCCCTGTTGCCTGTCAATAGTATAAACTGTCAGCCGTATATCGGGGAGGCGGTGGCTGAGTGGTTAGCGTCTTGGAGTGGTGAGCTCAATGTCTCGAGTTCGAATCCTGCCGGGGGCAACTCATTCGACCTTCTTTAATGCGGTCGACAGAGCCTGGTAGGGGAGCAGAGGGCCACGAGTTCAAGTCCCACCAAAAATCAACTGTCAAATCCATCGTCGAGTGGCTGAAGAAACCTGCATGCAGCTATACCTGTTCTTTCAACTGTAATTGCGACGGAGAAAACACCAGGTGGCAGCATGAGACTGACTGAGGAACCGAACATCACAGAAAACGGGATCTTCACCTAAGACCACAGGTGTCACTATATAAATCCAGCCTCCGCCACCAACGGGCGAGAGCAACCGACATCACGACTCTCCAGAATGTGCAGGGCCAACCACCTGAGCCCTCAAAAGAAAAAATAGCCGACAGGTGCTATAGGCTCCAATGTAAAAAAAAAAATTGGTGGACTTTTCTATGACCAAATGAAGCTGCTGCAGCTTTCTTCTCTACGATCGGGAATTTTAGTTCCGTTTATGTTAGTGTTTTTGATGCGGAGGCTACTGGTCTCTCCAACCCATCTGGTAACACTTGTATTAAT
>JACEEZ010021923.1:0-32349 GCA_016584305.1 Chionoecetes opilio | reverse complement strand
TTCATGATAACATATTTCAAAGGTTAACCCGGCTTGCGTTCATGTTGTTTGTTTGACATATCAAAGTATCTATTAAAAACGACATACATCTCATGATCACCAGTCTCCACTGCACTGTCATCAATTTCCATTGCTCTCTCAATCGATCTCTCGAAGTTTTGGACAAAGACATCAACTGTTGAGTGTTTGGGCCAGGTGACATGGTATATCTGTTCGTTCCCATCAATTATGGTGCCATCAACTGATGGAGACTCTTCTTTCGTGACAGCAAGCTTCTTGATCATCTGGGCCTTGGAAGTTTTTCTCATCTTTTCTCATTCATCAAAGAGAGCAGGTGGCACGGGTGACATTTCATATTCAAAAACGTACTTCAAGCTGATTTTCATGTTGTCTGTGATCAAGATGAAGCGGCTGAATAATTTTTCAATGTCGTACAAAATTTTGTCTTTCACCTTGACACCCTTCTTCATTGTCTCCATCGACACCACTTGACGATGCATGGTATGGTAGAAGTTTCCTGGGAGGTTGTTCATAAATACTGTTGCCATTTTGTCACCAATCTCTACGGCATCCTCAACATTTAGTCCAGCAGCCAACTAGCTTAACCTGGAAGTGGAGTATATACAATGTTTTTGGGTTGATTTGGGTCACTGAGTCCATAAATAATAAGAATCCGCTTGATGACACCCTGTCACCTTTGGGCATTTTTTCTAATTTGCATAAAACCAAGTGTTCCATTGAATATACTATAATTAAGATATCTCGGCTTCTAGAAGGGATTTTAAAACAATCTAAAATGTTTTAACGGGGCTTTAAGACATTAGGAACCCAATGGAATAATTTTTATTATGATTTAACAAATCCTTCATATGCATAAATCCAAAATGGCCGCCATCTAACCTCTCGGTAGACCGGTTTCATGTCACCGCGTTATCTAATTATTATTTTGGGCTCAGTGACCTAAATCAACCCAAAAAAATTGTATATACTCCACGTCCAGGTTAAGCTAGTTGGCTGCTGGACTATCCAGGCATTATTATACTAGTACGTTATGATATACAGAAGTTACAACCTTGTAGTGGCAAACCACTACTAGATACAGTTCAATGTCTAGTTGTTTTTTCTAATTTAATATATTCTATTTTCAGTGAAAGAAATATGGAGGAAGAAGAGTGTTATTTCAAGTGGAAGTTTGGATGTGATCCTGGTGCCAAAGATTTGAGCTCTGCTGGGAGTGCAAGAATAAAGACAATCATAAAGTATAGCAAACAATATGGTGATGGCCTACATGTGGTGCTACAAGAAAAACTTGACACTAACAGTGACCTTACGATTCAGTGTCACAGAAACTGTGTGTCGACATATGTTTCACAACAACAGGTAAATAGACACCTCAAAAGACAAGAAATCCCACCACAGAAGTCGGCAAGTATATTAAAGAAACAACGATGTTCTGGTGCATCTAACTTTGAGTTCCTGCACCATTGTATATTCTGTGGCTTTCCGTGTAATATTGAAAAGGATCCAAAGCGATCGTCAAAGAATCGCCGATTCATGGTAGAAACGTTATTGACATACAAGCTACTGTTAAACAACAGCAGAGCCTAGTAGATGGACTGTTGTCTATGCACGCCCTATCGGGTTGTGATACATGTGCATGCTATTTCGGTATTGGTAAGGTCAAGGTACTGAAAGTACTGCGAGAAGGCTACTCCTTGTCACTTTTGGGTGACATTCATGCATTGTTACCAGATATAACAAGACAGGCATCCAAGTTTGTGGCCGCATGCTATGGACACAAGGACTGTAGCAGTATGTCTGAGGCAAGGAAGAAGTCATGGGCCACAAAGGTTGGAAAGGGCACCACAGCCACACCAAAGCTGAAGTCTCTACCTCCCACAACAGAAGCATTTCTGGAAAATGTCAAACGGGCACACCTGCAGGCAGCTGTGTGGAAACACGCCTTGGATCTAGACCCTCCCTCGCTAGATCCAACAGAACATGGATACGTTCGTGACGACAGCTCCAAAACTATGTTGCCTAAATCGATACGTAAAGATGTGTCCCTTGCTCCACAAGAGATTCTGAAACTGATTCGCTGCTCTTGTGAAAGCGAAAGACCTTGCAAATCAAGAAGATGTGGATGTGTGAGTGGTAAACTACCGTGCACTGTATTTTGCGGATGTCATGCTGAGGACTGTCATAACGAACTGACTAAATGTGATGTAGCCTCTGATGCAGATGACGACGATGACAATTAAACATAAAGGTATTAATGCCAACACAGACAAATGAGAGGAACATCATGTTGATAACTGTGTACAATGTCATATACTATAAACTCTAATATCGCATTAGTTAAAGGAGAAGAAATGTGAACGATTTATTTATGCGCCATGGCTTGCTCAGCATAGACTCTACTAGAACATTATGACTTTATTCTATATAATGGATATCTGAAATCAGTTTACTTTATGACCTGGTGTCTGTCAGCTTAAATATATTCTAACGTATACGTCAATGACAAACTACTAATATTATATTGAAGGTGTTCAATGATATTGTCACCATTTAGATCAATCAAGCACGTCATTCAAAAGTACAGCAAAATGTTCACAGATTGACAATGGCCATATTGGAATATGCAAATGAAGCTAATATATTTAAATTGTAATATAAGATGTATTATATGGGACCTCTATTTTTTCAAAACACTAAAACAAATAATTTAAAATGTATCCAAAATTGTATCCAGAATGTGGTGACATAAAACCGGTCTCCCGAGAGGTTTGACGGTGGCCATCTTGGATTTATGCAAATGAAGGATTTGTCAAATCATAATAAAAGGTATTCCATTGGGTTCCTAATGTCTTGAAGCCCCGTTAAAACATTTTAGATTGGTTTAAAATCCCTTCTAGAAGAAGAGATATCTTAATTATAGTATATTCAATAGAACACTTGGTTTTATGCAAATTAGAAAAAATGCTCAAAGGTGACAGGGTGTCATCAAGCGAATTGTTAATATTTATGGTCTCAATGACCCAAATCAATCAAAAAACATTGTATATACTCTACTTTCAGGTATACCCCTAAAATCCCATTTGGCTGCCAGACAAATTGACCTTGTCGTTGGCTGTGCATCCATTCACAATATTGAACACCTTAGCTTCATCAGTCTGATGCAAAGGGTGGGGATGCAAAGTTAGCTCTTCGCGCAGTTTTTGTCGGTCAGAAGAGTCCGATTTTCTCCTCTTTCCCCCTTCTTCTTTATGTTTCTGTGTCTTTGTATCATATTCGTCATCCTTCTCGTCATCGAACATATCATCCATTATCTGTGACCGCATGGTACACAGGTGATTACAAAGTACCCAGGTCGCCACCTGGTCAGCGTTAAGAGTCAGACCAACCAATCCACCCTTGGCTTGGTGGTTATATTTGATTTCTTCATGGTAATAAGTGTTCCAAATATTATTTTATTGTTTTAATCAGATTTCTAGTACCCCAAAACATAGGTTGCAGCCTCAAAATCATCTTTCTATCATAAATGGTTCAAAAGTTACGATTTTTTGCGCAAAAATGCTGACGTTTTGGCAGCCACCTTGGATTTATGCAAATTAAATGTTTTCTACACACTTCTATTTGTTTGGAATTAATTCCACATATCTCCTTATCCTAAATATATGACCAAATTTATTATCTTGTGGTGTTTACATAAAAAATTATTATATTTTCATGAACTGTGATTTTCGGTGCCGGCCATCTTGAATTTTATGTATAAAAAAATGCTCAATGATGCCAGGGTGGCATCATGCAGTTTCTGTCAGGAGACCCTAATAAGCCATAATAAACCAAAAAACGTTGTAATCCAGACATTGCAAGGTTAGCCTAAAAATCGGGGGTCTGCCTTTTGACTACTCTCTCTCTCTCTCTCTCTCTCTTCTCTCTCTCTTCTCTCTCTCTCCTTCTCTCGCCCTCTCTCTCTCTCTCTCTCTCTCTCCTCTTCTCTCTCTCTCTCTCTCTCTCTCTCCTCTCTCTCTCTCTCTCTCCTCTGCTCTCTCTCTCTCTCTCTCTCTCTCTCTCTCTCTTTATCATGTCCTAAGCTTCGCCTGCCTCTTGTATCTTTCATTGTCATTCACTCGCCTCTATCAAAGTATCTTCGTCTCTCTCTCTCTCTCTCTTTTCTCTTCTCTCTCTTCTCTCTCTATATCCTCCTTTTCTCTCTTCTCTTTTTCTTTTTTCTTTCTTTTCTCTCTTCTCTCTCTTCCTTTTTTTCATTTTCTCTTTCTCTCTCTCTCTCTCTCTCTCTCTCTCTCTCTCTCTCTCTCTCTCTCTCTCTCTCTCTCTCTCTCTCTCTCTCTCTCTCTCTCTCTCTCTCTCTCTCTCTCTCTCTCTCTCTCTCTCTCTCTCTCTCTCTCTCTCTCTCTCTCACACACACACACATAAAGGCTGTCTTTGCTATGTTAATGCGTTTTTCTTCGTCTATTTGTTGCTATATTTATCAATGTATATCTTTGTACTTATTATTTTTCCATATTTCGCAATTTTTTAATATAGACAATACAATTTGGGTCTGTTATTCATTTGTTTCCTGCCTACTACTATTTCAAGTGTCTAAATACTGAGGCGTCTCATACCTGCATTCTTTTTTTTTTCTTTTTCTTCCTTTTTACTTTTCTTTCTCTCATATGATTTTCAAGATTGGTTCCTTTTAATTTGAGAACAAAAGTCTACAGCGCGTAATTTTTTTGTTTTATTAATTAGAACCTCCAATAGAAAGAGAAAATACTAAAGAAAGAAAAAAAGTGAGAGAGAGAGATCTGGCCCATTGCTCATTATTGCCAAAATCGGCGATAAAATGGACTGGAATTTTCATGAGGCCACAATTATATAGACTTTAGAGGTAATAGGCCCAGTTCCATATTTTATTAAGGAAGATAAGTATATGATCCCTTTACCCTTTTCATTTTCCTTCGAGCTTTCTCCTCAAGTGACAAAAAGAAACAACGGTTTAAAACCGAATGGTCAGCGTTTCATCACAGATCTCCGAAAAATATATTTCAATGTCAGAATTGTTAATCGATGGAACAAATTACCAGCCAATGTTGTCGAAGCCGGCACAATAACTTTATCTAACAACAGACTAGACGCGTACTGTAAAGTATATGGGTTTTGATATTGCCCCGCGAGTTATATTATTAACATCCCCCGGATTGATTTAGTGTCAGTGGTAGCATCAGTTAGCAAACTTCATTCGTCTCATTCTTCACCACGAAACTTCCATGTTCCTATCTTCTTTAGGGCCAGGGTATAGCTTTCCAACTATTCTCTTACGTGTAGTTTACTAATAAGTAGTATGTAGTTCAGCAGATACCCTCGTTATAGACCAATAGGTCTCCTGGTAGCAGTTCTTCCTATGTATTCCTTTGTATTCCTCCTCCTTCTCCTCCTCCTCGTCTTCTGTCTCTTCCCTCTAGTTTTCCACATTATCTATATTTCATCTCCCTCGTTCTCCACCTTCTTCCCTTCTCCTCCTTCTACTTTAATTTATTCCCTTCCTCTAATTTATCCTCCACCATGTCATTCTTATCTTTATCCTCATATTTCATTTCCTCTCTCCTTTCGTCTTCCTTCTCTTCTTCTTCCTACTATTTTTTACTCCTCCTCCACCTCTTCCTTTTACATCTTAGTCTTATCCTTGTCATCCTCCTTTCCCTACCGATTTCCTTTCTGCCTTCTCCTTCTCCTCCTCTTCCTCCTCCTCCTCCTCGCAGGGCCCTTCGAGACCAAACCCTCTTTTCCGAAAACTGACCCCGGAAAGTGCTAGTAAATAGGTTCAATAATAACATGTTGTCTTTGGGGATTTTTTTCACAGACACTCTCTCTCTCTCTCTCTCTCTCTCTCTCTCTCTCTCTCTCTCTCCTCTCTCTCTCTCTCTCTCCTCTTTTCTCTCTCTCTCTCTCTCTCTCTCTCTCTCTCTCTCTCTCTCTCTCTCTCTCTCTCATATATATTATTCACAACTCTCTAAGTACCGCTGTTAAGCACGACGAAAATATACGAGAAAAACAATACGGAAAGTGAAGAAAACGGAGTTTGATAGTGCGACCTCAAACTAAACTAAACGTGAAAAATACAGGACGTAAAAAATACAGGTCGTGGAATTACGGAAACTGAAAAATATGAAACTAGAAAATTGTGGAAAACGAAAATACGGTACAAATATATGTCTACTTTCAACGTGTGTGTGTGTGTGTGTGTCTGCGTGTCTGTGTGCGTGTCTGCGTGCGTGTGTGCGTGTGTGCGTGTGTGCGTGCGTGTGTGCGTGCGTGCGTGCGTGCGTGCGTGTGCGTGGTGTGTGTGTGTGTGTGTGTGTGTGTGTGTGTGTGTGTGTGTGTGTGTGTGTGTGTGTGTGTGAGATGGGAAGGTTCTTCGTTGGATCAGAGCTTGGCTAAGTAATAGGCAACAAAAGGTTACAATTATTGGTTCTAAATCTGAATGGGGGCAGGTAACGAGTGGAGTTCCACAAGGGTCTGTTTTGGGCCCATTACTATTTTTGATTTACATCAACGACTTGGACAGAGGGATTAGCAGTGATATCAGCAAGTTTGCTGATGATACTAAGGTAGGTAGGATTATTGGATCACAGTCTGATGTAAACACATTGCAGGGAGACTTAGATAAATTTAATGAGTGGGCAGTCAGATGGCAGATGGAATTTAATATTGATAAGTGCAGCGTTATGAATGTTGGTAGAAAAAACCCTGGTAATAGATACACCATACGCAATGTATCGCTGAAAAGATCAGAAGTGAAAAAGATCTTGGAGTGAGGGTGAGCCCAGACCTCCTACCTAGGAAACAATGTATTGAGGCTAGAAATAGAGCTAATAGAGTGTTAGGATTCATTACCAGAAGTGTTAAAAGTAGAAGTGCGGAAGTTATTATAAAGCTTTATCTGGCTCTAGTCAGGCCTCACCTAGACTATGCGGTCCAGTTTTGGTCTCCATATTACAGGATGGATATAGCCTTGTTAGAAACAGTGCAGAGAAGGATGACCAAAATGATACAAGGGATGCGTAACTTTAGTTATGAGAAGAGATTGAAGTTATTAAAATTACACTCACTCGAGAGACGCAGAGTAAGGGGCGATCTGATAGAAGTTTTTAAGTGGATAAAGGGATTTAATAAAGGAGAGGTAGGAAAAGTTCTTACGGCTTTTAACCAGGGTAGAACAAGAAGTAATGGATTCAAGCTGGAAAAGCGTAGATTTAGAAAGGAAATAGGGAAAAACTGGTTAACAAATAGGGTGGTGAATGAATGGAATGGACTCAGTAGACAGGTAGTTAGTGCGGAGTCATTAGGGAGCTTTAAATAGGGGCTGGATAGGTTCATGGGTGGGGATGAAAGGTGGATGTAGGTAGTGTTAGGTGACAGGAACTACCACGTGTAGGCCTCGCGGCCTCTTGTAGCTTCCTTATTTTCTTATGTTCTTATGTCCATATGTGTGTGTGTGTGTGCGTGTGTGTGTGTGTGTGTGTGTGTGGGTGTGTGTGTGTTTTACATTGAAGCCTACAGCACCTGTAGGCTATTTTGACTTTTCCTCTAGGGCTCAAGTGGTTGGCCCTGCACATTCTGGAGGGTCGTGATGGTTGGCCCCTCCGCCCGTTGGTGGCGCAGGCTGGATTTTTTATAGTGACACCTGTGATGTATAGGTGAAGGTCCGTTTTCTGTGATGGTCAACCCTCAGTTTTTTGGCTCATGATGCCACCTATTGTCCCTCCGCCACACTTGAAGTCGCAGTCGCAAGAGCAGGTTATGCATCACGCGGGTTTCTTATGCCACTCGACGATGGATTTACAGTTGCTCCTTCGTGGGACTTGAACTCGAGATCTTGTGCTCCCCTCCCAGGCTCCTGTCGACCACGTTCAAGTTGGCCGAAAGAGTTGCCCCCGGCAGGACTTGAACTCGGGACATCGAGCTCACCACTCCAAGACGCTAACCACTCGGCCACCACCTTCCCAATGTGTGTGTGTGTGTGTGTGTGTGTGTGTGTGTGTGTGTGTGTGTGTGTGTGTGTGTGTGTGTGTGTGTGTGTGTGTGTGTGTGTGTGTGTGTGTGTGTGTGTGTGTGTGTCATCAAAACAGACAATGACACATAAAAAATCAAATGCAGGAATAGGCAATCATTCTAATGGAGAATCATCTCTCTCTCTCTCTCTCTCTCTCTCTCTCTCTCTCTCTCTCTCTCTCTCTCTCTCTCTCTCTCCTCTCTCTCTTCTCTCTCTCTCTCTCTCTCTCTCCTCTCTCTCTCTTCTCTCTCTCTCTCTCTCTCTTCTCTCTCTCTCTCTCTCTCTCTCCTCTCTCTCTCTCTCTCTCTCTCTCTATATGTCATCGACACAATCAGCGTTACCACAACAACGTCCAACCCAACATTTACCCAAGTGTGAAAATTAATCTCGTTTCAGTATTCACATCACACTTCATTAACTTTTATAGGGACGGAGTGGCGGGGAGTAGGAAAGGCGAGGCAGGCAACCAACCCCCTTTTATACAACACCCAATAGCAGCTCGCACTAAACCAGCTCTTTCATCATTAGCTTCATTTATCATCTTTCATCCAGCATCATTCATCTGCATTAGAAGTTTCCGATTCCCTTTCACTCAGAAAGGATTGGAGAACGAGTAAAAGGAAGAAAATGTGGGTGATATGTAAGAAGAAAAGATAATAATAATAAGTACATAAAACGATAAAAAGGAAAAAAAAGGAAAATAGAGGATAACAAGTATGAAAAAGAAAAAAATATTTAATAAGTAAAAAATTAGGTAATAAGTAAAAATTTAAGAAAGTAACATGAAGAAGAAAAATGTAAATAATAAATAAATAATAAGATAGAAAACAAAAAGAAAAAACGAATCTAAGAAACAAAATGTAATATAAAATAAAAAAAAAGTCATAATTAGGCTATGTAAGAAAAACAAATAATTAGTAGATTATAAGGTAAAAAGATAAGAAAAAGAATTATATATGAAGAAAAAAAGTAAATAATAGGTAAATAAAAAAAAAAAAAAAAAAAGAGTAACATGTAGGACGAAAAAATAGTAAATAATAAGTAAAAAAAATAATATGGTAATAATTTAAAAGAAAAGAAAAAATGTAATACGCAAGAAGAAAAAAGTAACTAATAAGTAAATAATAATGGCAACAAATAATAATACAGGGCAATATTTAAGAAAAAGTGTTCATTTCTCTTTCCTGGTGATAATGTGGTTGTTCTTCTTAATGTTGCAATATTATGTGACTAGAAAATGTTTACTAGGCGCGTTTAATGTCGATACAAAACTCTTGCTACTCTTTGGGAATGTTTTTTTGAAAAGATATATTAATTAACCCTTTGACTGTAGCTTTTCAGTCAAGGTTGCATTGAGGACACATTTTTAATTCAGTACTCGAATTACATAGGCATCGCACACATGCATGCGCTCTCTCTCTCTCTCTCTCTCTCTCTCCTCTCTCTCTCTCTCTCTCTCTCTCTCTCTCTCTCTCTCTCTCTCTCTCTCTCTCTCTCTCTCTCTCTCTCTCCTCTCTCTCTCTCTCTCTCTCTCTCTCTCTCTTCTCTCTCTCTCTCTCTCTCTCTCTCTCTCTCTCTCTCTCTCTCTCTCTCTCCTCTTCTCTCTCTCTCTCTCTCTCTCTCTCTCTCTCTCTCTCTCTCTCTCTCTCTCTCTCTCTCTCTCTCTCTCTCTCTCTCTCTCTCTCTCTCTCTCTTTTACGGTGTTTCTCATTATGCGTGAAAACAGAACTATAAAAAAGATACATAAAAAACTGCAATAGGAAAAAAAAAAACGCCGTAAAACTGAAAAGTATTTCAAGCTAAAAATATAATGAATGTGTACATAGTAGTAGTAGAAGACGTTGTAGTAGTAGTAGTAGTAGTAGTAGTAGTAGTAGTAGTAGTAGTAGTAGTAGTAGTAATAGTAGTAGTAGTAGTAGTAGAAGTAGTAGTAGCAAAAGTAGTAGTAGTAGTAGTAGAAGTAGTAGTAGCAGCAAAAGTAGTAGTAGTAGTAGTAGTAAGTAGTAGTAGTAGTAGTAGTAGTAGTAGAAGTAGCAGTAGTATGAGACAGACAAAGACGATAATGACAATAATAACGATAATAATAATAATAACAATAATAATAATAATAGCAATAATAATAATAATAATGTAGTGATAGCCTAGTAACAGGGTAAAAAAGAAAGGAAATTCGGCAGACCAGACTAAATGGAAGAAAGAAGAAGGGGGAAAGATAAGAAAGGAGGTAGAGAGAAAAAATATAGAGGAAAGATAAAGGGACTTTGAAAAAATATAAAGGGAAGAAAAATGTACTACATGGAAAAACGACAAAAAATAGACTTTATAGCACCAAGGCATGCTATGTTATATTCGCGAGAAAAAAGTCAACAAAGACATCACAATTATGATCAGAGAGAGAGAGAGAGAGAGAGAGAGAGAGAGAGAGAGAGAGAGAGAGAGAGAGAGAGAGAGAGAGAGAGAGAGAGAGAGAGAGAGAGAGAGAGAGAGAGGAGAGAGAGAGAGAGAGAGAGAGAGCGAGAGAGAGAGAGAGAGAGAGAGAGAGAGAGAGAGAGAGAGAGGAATAACTAAATAAAAAAGAAACGTGTACGTACATTCGTTTTATGCATAGAATGTCGAGGGAAAACTTGAAGCCAACACGGTAGTAAGTTTTGTTGTCCGGGAGCGGTTCACCAACACACACGTCTTTACAAAAAATACAAGGCAAGTTTTTTTGGGGGGGGTAGGGGTCATTTTTATTATAATTTTTTTTTTTTTTGGCCAATGGTTTTTCTTTTACCCCAGATGAAGATAAAGTGTGTAAGGAAGAGGAGATGAAATAGGTGAGAGAGTAAGTGCCAGTAGAAGGAAACAGTTATAATAGATGGACAGAAGACAGGTAAAATGGAAAGGAAAAAATTATAAGGACAAGAAGATGCCGAAGTAATAGAAAAGTTTTTTGTCGGAACAATAATAAGAAGAAAAAGAAGAAAAATCTCCGGCTATGTGGAAGCATTCAAGTGCAGGAGAAAAATATATCAAGCTTACATTATGATGGTGTGGTGAACACACACACACACACACACACACACACACACACACACACACACACACACACACACACAAACACACATACACCACAGTTGTCTGATGGTTGACTATTTATATTGTTTGTGGAAATTATCCATCAACCACCCTCTCATAATTGGTAGAGTGGTGGTTTTGTTCCCCCCCCCCTTTGTGAGAGGTATTTTCCGCTCGTCATAGGGGGATAAGATAAGATTTTCATCCTATCTAGACACTTTGCAAGTACCAACTACAAGGTTATTGACTATACAAAGCGCCGCCACGTCAGCACGAACTAGGCGGACTCGAACCGCTGACCGAATGCACAGGGACGCTGCACATTGCGAGCTCACGTCTCTACCAACCTTGCCACCCTGACGGGCTCGTCATAGGGGGAGTGTGAGTAGGAATGTATATATAATTTAAATGGTAATGGGTATAATTAAGGTAATTTAAGTAAATGATAAGTACTGGGGATAATTTAAATTAAAATTTCCAGTAATACTCAGCATTTGCACCTTATAATTAGCACCTTGGTTAGAAGCGCGGTCATTGGCTGCTGCCAATTAGATTCTAGGCCACAGGGAATAATACACGTGGCATAGGTATTGGTAGCAGGGGACTCTCTGCCCACCGGAGAATCAGTACACTCCACCCCTCCGTGAGGATAACACCTATTGTTAATATACGTGCTTGTCTAAGTACAAGTACAAGTACACAGCCAGACCCTCGCGGAGTAACATCTATTGATCTAATATACGTGCTTATCTATAAGTACAGTACACTCTAGACATCCGAGGGAATAACATTATAAAATATACGTGCTTGATTATAAGTACAAGTACAAGTACACTACCAGCTCCCATCGAGTTAATATCTCTTCTCTGATTTATAAAGAAGAGATTTGTACATACGTTAATTGTACATATAGTGTAAAGACAATAGGACTGTGTTAAAATTCACCACAAGTGATCGCACTCATGAATGAACAAGCCTCGCGTCATGAATAACTTGGTGTGATAACCACTTGACGCCATCCACAATAACTCCACCTCCGCTTCTGTCATTCACGGGCGGCCTCGATCCCGGCGACCACTTCGGATCACACGTCATGCAGTATTAATACAAGCCTACAGCCCATTTCAACCCACTATCCACCGATAAGTATCCTAGTTAGTTGATTAGCTGGGGTAATGTGTCGGGAGATAGACATGGGTTTGATTGATTAGGTAAGAACCTCACATTAAATATATGTATGTGACATAAATTCCCACATTGGTGCCCCGAGTGAGGAATATTGATGTTCATGTGATTCAAGGTGGTCGTTAAGTGAGGCGTAATTATGAGCCTACCACAATTGCTGGTTATGAGGCTGGAGGCGGGGTATACCGAAGCGTCAGGAATGACTCAGCTGTTCAACTACCACCTGCCAGGTAGTAGATAGCACCAGAGGTTACGTAGACTAGTTAGTTGTAATAATTAAAGTGGTGGCTGGTCATAGGCCTGGTTTTGCGCCTTGTTAGGCCAGCAAACAGCGCTTCCCGCACTTATAATAATCAATTATCAACTAACAATCAGTTATAGTGACGTAATCTTTCATTTGATATTTTATTTGAGTTAATTAACTAAATCATGGTCTAAATTAGCTAAGCATTTATTATCAGCTAAGTTAGCAATGCTCACACGAATTTATAATATGTGTGAGGACGCAATTAAGGCAATTTCTATTGATTATATTAATGTAAAGACAGGTCTACCATTGTTAAATGAGCAATGGAATAAATATGAGACGGCTTACTGCCATTATGAAGTTGTATTAAGACAAGCTGGGGATAAAGAAATGATTCAGTTATGTGTTATCAATCATGAACACGAATGTCAAAGATATCTCGATAAAGTAATTGAATATGAGGGATTACTGGAGTGTGCTCATATTTCATCAACAGCGATAGCTTCTTTAACCCAAAGTTTGCAAGGTATTAAGCAGGAACCCCCCCACAGGGAGATCACGATTATTACGCCTGAGGGTAATCAGCTATATCAGCCACCCTCAGAGTTTAAAGATCCCTCGTTAGTGGGTATTTATCCTGCGCCTGTTACGCAAATCAAACAGCCTGTAATTACGATTCAAACTTCTCAGCCTACCAGTAAACCACTTAGACCTACTCAAATAATAGATACAATCCCTACATCCGGGGCTACTTCTAGTGAAGTACGAATAATAAATTGTGTCTTATGTGAGGGGGAACATACACCCTCCACATGTAATATCTATTCAGATTGTTACACGAGAGTTGAAAGGTTAATGAGCCTTGGTAATTGCCTAACCTGTCTCCGTGGTAAACATGCTTCAAATGCATGCCCTATAAGCTTAAGAACTTGTAGGAAATGCAAACAATCTGTTCATAACATCGCACTTTGTCCTAACAGTAACTCAGACCCTACAGTAGTTAAAATGGCAGTCACTAATAAGAGTAGTTCAGCAGCTGTTCCTACTGCCGAGTTGAATGTGAGCTATAATGGTCATTCAGTCATTGTAAAGACAATGTTTGACAGTGGTGCACAAAGATCTTTCATAAGCAGAGAGATAGTTGAATTATTACAACTACCCATAATTAATAAAGTGAATTTAGCCATATCAGGTTTTCTCGCCAATAATGAGGCTCATACCTTTGACATAGTTCAACCCCTAGTCCAATTGGGAAGATATAAATGTAGGGTAGCTGCTGTAGTTAATAATATTGGTATCAGTTTAACTGTTAATGGAATAAAAGACACAGCTGAAATGCTGAGGGATAATGGTGTTAAACTAGTTAGTAATACCTTCAAGGACGTTGATGGCCCTTTCCAATTAATAATAGGAGCCGATTATTTTGGGCGTTACCTAAGGAAGGTCATCAAAATACATAACATCTCAATGTTCACCAGTGCTGGTGGTAAGGTAATAATGGGACCCATCCCACATACTCACCAAGCCGAACAAGAGGAGAGTATTCCTAGTCATGCACAACTCCTATTAATTACAAAAATTGGAACCACTTTCTTGCCCACACCAATAAGTGAGGTTTTAGAGGAAAGTGGTATTCCAGTTCATAATGAATACATTGCCACTATTGAAAATCCTAATAATAATGTGTCGGGAGGAAATTCTACCCTCAAATTGAACACAGGATTATGGTTTAAAGGCCCTACCTGGCTGAAAAAGTGTAATATTGATCCTATACAGGTTTCCACTCAGTCAGACATATCTAAAGATATAATAAGGGAACCTGAATTGATCCCAGATCCTGTGATAGACATAGAAAGGTTTTCCTTACTGAGCAAACTAATTAAGACTACTAATTTAGTCCTCCAATCCATTAAAAGGGATAGCTCTGATCCTTTGAAGTTTTGGGTCAGAACAATACAAAAGCAGGTATTTCCTGAGGAATATCAGCTATTGGCCTCAGCCAGCCCCCATAGGAACAAATTGACCAAATTATTAGGTCTGTACCTTGATCATGAGGGTATTAGGTGTCGAGGTCGAAATTTGAAAGCTGATCTTCCAAATACCACCTGCCATCCCATACTAATTCCCAAACGTCATCATCTTACTAAATTTTTGGTGGAAGAATATCATAGGAACTCATTACATGGCGGAATGGCTACAATATTAGCCGATATCAGGTGTCAATTTTGGATAAATCATAGTAGACAGGCAGTCAAATATTACCTCAAATCTCTCATTAAATTTAATAGATCTGAGTGTAGACTAGTCTCCTATCTAGGTCCCCCTGAACTACCCGCTGACAATGAGCTCCTAAAACCAATTGAGGTCAATGGTGATGACTATACTGGGGATACTATAACATCAGGAGATAACTCTCCCCCCGATCAAGTATATGTCGGCATATTCACTGGTACCTCTATCAGAGCTGTTCATTTTAAAATAGCTAAGGACCAAAGTGCCGAAACCACTAATCAAACGTTCCGGCGGTATGTGGCCTGGGATAATGTCACATGAAGCAGAACTTCAGTTTTCGCCGGCCCCCAGTGTGGAAATTATCCATCAACCACCCTCTCATAATTGGTAGAGTGGTGGTTTTGTTTCCCCCCCCTTGTGAGTGAGGTATTTTCCGCTCGTCATAGGGGGAGTGTGAGTAGGAATGTATATATAATTTAAATGGTAATGGGTATAATTAAGGTAATTTAAGTAAATGATAAGTACTGGGGATAATTTAAATGAACATTCCCAGAAATATTAAGCATTTGCACCTTATAATTAGCACCTTGGTTAGAAGCGCGGTCATTGGCTGCTGCCTATAAGATTCTAGGCCACAGGAAATATTACACGTGGCATAGGTATTGGTAGCAGGGGACTCTCTGCCCACCGGAGAATCAGTACACTCCACCCCTCCGTGAGGATAACACCTATTGTTAATATACGTGCTTGTCTAAGTACAAGTACAAGTACACAGCCAGACCCTCGCGGAGTAACATCTATTGATCTAATATACGTGCTTATCTATAAGTACAGTACACTCTAGACATCCGAGGGAATAACATTATAAAATATACGTGCTTGATTATAAGTACAAGTACAAGTACACTACCAGCTCCCATCGAGTTAATCTCCTCTCTGATTTATAAAGAAGAGATTTGTACATACGTTAATTGTACATATAGTGTAAAGACAATAGGACTGTGTTAAAATTCACCACAAGTGATCGCACTCATGAATGAACAAGCCTCGCGTCATGAATAACTTGGTGTGATAACCACTTGACGCCATCCACAATAACTCCACCTCCGCTTCTGTCATTCACGGGCGGCCTCGATCCCGGCGACCACTTCGGATCACACGTCATGCAGTATTAATACAAGCCTACAGCCCATTTCAACCCACTATCCACCGATAAGTATCCTATTTAGTTGATTAGCTGAGGTAATGTGTCGGGAGATAGACATGGGTTTGATTGATTAGGTAAGAACCTCACATTAAATATATGTATGTGACATAAATTCCCACATTGTTATTGTTCACGTGTTTCGATCAGGTCGAGCCTCAGGTGAACAGTGCTGTAGTGGGCTCGAGGCGCGGCAACCTTTCAGTTAATCCACAGCTGTCGGCGCACTCTGTACTCTCTGCACTGTGGGTAATAATATACACTTGCCTGTTGTGTATTGCCACGACCACTACATTGGTGACCTCGGGAGTGACCAAAATGTCGACTCAAAGTGAATACGGGGACTTTATCGCCGACAGTGACGCTGCACTTGCATCCAACGAACATGGAGGCTCTCCTACTGCTGACAGGGACGTTTCACTCGTTGCCAGCACTGCTCGCCCACCGCCCCCAGCCTACGTGGGTGCTGACCCGGAGCTCTGGTTGTTACAGCTAGACAGCTACTTCAAGGCGTGCCGCATTACCTCTTCCTGTACGGGGTACCACCACGCCGTATCCCTGCTGCCCCTCCCGTTGCTGCGGGACATACTCGTCGCACCCCTAAGCACGGCGCCATTCGAGACACTCATCCTTGCCTTGCGAGCCCCCACCTGCCCCAGCACCACAGAAAGCCGGCCTCTCTGTGGCAACGCACAGTAGAACAAGCCAACAGGCGGCCGCTGCGTCAGTCTGCCTCTTCGATGCTCTCACTCACGTAGTTAATTCAGCTCAGTTGGCATCCAGGGCCGCGTGTGAGTGTCGCTGTCATACCAACGATTTAAGTATGAACGCAAGACAGTAAACAGCGCAGGCAGTGTCCCTCTCCTGTGCGTCAGAGCTCTTGGCAGTGCCCCACAGTCTGTGCTTCTACTACCGTCGCTTCGGTGATCGGGCCTGGCGCTGCCAACAACCAGGGTCATAGAGATTTCAAAAGAGGATATTGTTATCATGCAATTCACTGATAGGCCTCTAGAAGATGCTGAATGCTGATGTTCAACCTTGAGTTCATTCTCAAAAGGAAACTTAATCAGGACTGTCTTGAATTTTTTGGGCTGCATAAGACAAATGGAAGGTACACATGACCATCCAGGTGTTGTTAAGTTCAAATATCGGCTGAGAACAATACTCCTTGGCAAGGAAGCTAAGCTAATTGTTTATAATACAAACTGCACTGTCGATAATTTCGAAAGTTTTACAGCTTTAAGCGTTTACAATGATGATAATGCAACTGCAGCTAAATCATTCAGTGAGCGGGAACTGGCAAAAGAGCTGTATTTCACCAGTATTTGCTTTAAGGACCTGGACATTGGTGAGGACACAGTGTAAATATGATGATGATGATGATGTAGAAGACAGCACAATGTCCCAGGAGAATGCACCCTGTGACATAATGGAAAATGAAGCTCTTAGATATAGTATAGGAGAGTATATTGTAAGGAAGTTTAGCATAAAGTATCCACATTTAGGGAAAAAAGGTGCTGAATGTAGTACACCCTTCAGCAGATCCTGGATAGTAATAAAAACAGAGGTGATCTATATTCCCCTTTAGACATTTTTTTTCACAGTTAACAATTATGAGAAGTGTATTCAAGGCAGTTCATGGATCAGGAGTTTTAGATGGGAAAAAATTGTGTGAAAAAAATAGCTGATGACTTAGAAATTGCAGTAAAAAATTTCTAACGGGATGTAATTTTTTTTTTGCAAAGATCTCTGTATATCTTTTTATTTGGCAGCTGAACAGAGACATTAAAATGGAAAGGAAAAAGGCTAAAACATGTAGGATTGATATGAGTAAAAAAAAGGAAACTGTCTAAACTAGATAGCAAATATGTACCATTTATACTGTTTAGAACTTTAGACATGCTAACTACTTTAAGAAGTAATTCACAAATCTGAATGTGCTATGTATACTACATGACCTATACTAGGGTAATTATGCAAATGTATATATGTAATTATGTATTATTAAATGCAGGAATTGTTGCATGGTTTGGAAACAACAAAAATAAAAGGATACTTAGATTTGGCCGAATGAAATTATTGTTATGTGTACTATGTATAGTACACAAATACTGTGTTTTGTGAACAGCTATGTATCAATCTATAATAATATAAGCGAAAGTGAGTCTGTCTGTCTGTCTGTCTGTCTGTGTGTGTGTGTGGTGTGTGTGTGTGTGTGTGGTATAGGTTCCGCCCCCGTGACGCAAACACCTCATATGGCACATTTTTGGAATCAGGTTGACCAGGGGAAGGTCATAAGCCCACTTATGAGATGATCCGATCACTTTTTTTTTTCTTTTTTTTTTAGCAGCCTATTAGCGAGAATTGTGAAAACAAAAGTGGGTTGCGAGAATTGAGGAAGCCTTGATGTAGGGTGATGGGTAATGGGTGAGTGAATGGGTGGGGTGATGGGTAATGGGTGTGGGGTGATGGGTGAGTGAATGGGTGGGGGGTGATGGGTTGGGGGTGACGGGTGATGGAATAGGTGGGGGGTGATGGGTAATGGGTGAGTGAATGGGTGTGTGGTGATGGGTAATAGGTGAGTGAATGGGTGGGGGGTGATGGGTAATGGGTGAGTGAATGGGTGTGTGGTGATGGGTAATGGGTGAGTGAATGGGTGGGGGGTGATGGGTAATGGGTGAGTGAATGGGTGTGTGGTGATGGGTAATGGGTAAGTGAATGGGTGGGGGTGAGTGAATGGGTGGGGGGTGATGGGTAATGGGTGAGTGAATGGGTGTGTGGTGATGGGTAATGGGTGAGTGAATGGGTGGGGGGTGATGGGTAATGGGTGAGTGAATGGGTGTGTGGTGATGGGTAATGGGTGAGTGAATGGGTGGGGGGTGATGGGTAATGGGTGAGTGAATGGGTGTGTGGTGATGGGTAATGGGTGAGTGAATGGGTGGGGGTGATGGGTAATGGGTGGGGGGTGATGGGTAATGGGTGAGTGAATGGGTGGAGGGCGATGGGTAATGGGTGAGTGAATGGGTGGGGTGATGGGTAATGGGTGGGGGGTGATGGGTAATGGGTGAGTGAATGGGTGTGTGGTGATGGGTAATGGGTGAGTGAATGGGTGGGGGGTGATGGGTAATGGGTGAGTGAATGGGTGGGGGGTGATGGGTAATGGGTGAGTGAATGGGTGTGTGGTGATGGGTAATGGGTGAGTGAATGGGTGTGTGGTGATGGGTAATGGGTGAGTGAATGGGTGGGGGGTGATGGGTAATGGGTGAGTGAATGGGTGGGGGGTGATGGGTGAGTGAATGGGTGGGGGGTGATGGGTAATGGGTGAGTGAATGGGTGGGGGGAATACATACATTTCTACATCCATGATTTCAGGAAAGTTAGAAGGGGCTATCTGGAGAGTCCATGTTTGGTGGGCCGAAGGCCCACCAAACACAAGTGGTGGGCCGAAGGCCCACCAATAGCCCTCCGCAGGAGCTAGCCAAAAAGTCCGCCCGGAGGGCGGCTTTGCGGCTGTATAACTATAAAAACTAAATAGGCAATTGCCTTTGTATGAAATCGCAATAATGAAATAACACTATTTGGGTTGGTATCAGCATATCTTTCACTTCCCTCCTTACTGATTCTCGTGCTGAAAGCAAAATATAAGTATAAAATGAAAATATAAATGTATAAGTTAGTTGAACGTTACACACATACCGCAGCGAGAGAGAGACTTCTAAAGGTGCAGGTAAGGAGACAAGCAGGTCAATGGACAAAACAAAGCAAATAGTTAAGTAAAGCTAATAATGAACCAATTATACAAATAATTAAAATGATAATTAAATGTTATCATGAGTAGCATGACTATTAGTAGTAGTATGATGATGATAGTAACAAGTATTACTATAAAAATTTTATCATGATTTATATTGGTGTTATTATTTTTGAAGTTTTCCTTACCTACGAAAAAAGTGCAATAATGAAGAACATCTTATTTCAAACGCGCGCGCACGCGCGCACACGCGCACACGCCATATGCCACGCACACGCACACGCACACGCACACGCACACACGCACACACATTTTCACAGTATTACAAAGAAAATTCCAGAGTTTTATTGAATTGTATCAAAGAGGTAGCGAGGAGCAACCTTCTGGGCAACTGCTTTGGATGGTGAGCGGAGAGAGCATGGGATCAGTGGGGAACGGGCTGCCCAAAGCCGAGACTGAGAGCAAGAGCGGGGAATGAGTAGACGTTCGCTCTGAGCGGCGAGGGGTGAGGGATTGAGAGATATACTGGTCAAAGAACTGGAATTTGGTATTTACGGCAACAACACCATCACACTGGATCTCGATATTGGCATGGACGTTCCTCTTGGCGGACATACGCTGTCCTATCATTCGACGCTTTTTTATCTTCTTCTTCTTCATCTTCTTCCTCTACTTCTTCTTCTTCCACCCGCCAAGGTGATGCGGTTGGTAGAGTTACTGGCTAGAGTGTGCAGAGTCCCTGCGCAATGTGCGCATTCGGTCAGCGGTTCGAGTCCACAAAGTTCGTCCTGGCGTGGTGGCGCTTTGTATAGTCAATAACCTTGTAGTTGCAAAGTGTCTAGATAGGATCAAAGTATCTTATCTTATTCATATTCTTCCTCTACTTCTTCTTCCTCTCCTTCTCCACTTAATATCATTGCTTCTTGTTGTAGTTTTATCTTCATATATAATTTAGTCTCATCTTTACTTTTATTACTTTCTCACCTCTAATACTATTTCATCATTGATCTTCTTCTTTCTCCTCCTTATTGTTTCTGGCCTTGATTTTTCTCTACGTACCTTTATCAATGCTTTCCTTTAGTTTTCTTCATATTATTTTGCCTTTCTTTCTCCTTGTTCTCGTCCTCTTCCTCCTTCCACTCTTCCTCTTTTCTTCTTAGCACTTGCTTTATTCATTCTTTCTCTACTCCTAACTTTTTTTACTATTTCTATTTTTTCATTTGTGTCTTTAATCTCTTCTTCCTCTTCATCGTTCTCCTTTTTCTTCTTAACATTGCTTTATTCATCTCTTTCTTTTTTCTCTTCTTTCTTCTCTACTCTCTCTCTTTTCTTTAAAGGGTTTTTACTTTTTTCTACATGTCTTCTATAATCCTCCTCTTCTTCCTCCTCCTTCTCAATCAATACAGGTCAATTTCCTACCTGACTGCGGCTCACACACACACACACACACACACACACACACACACACACACACACACCACACACAACAACACACACACACACACACACACACACACACACACCACACACACACACACACACAACCCCACACACACACACACACACAACCAACCCCACACAAACCCCACACACACCCCCACACCCCCACACACAACACCACACACACACAACACACACACAAAACACACACAACACACCCCACAAAACACACACACACACACACACACACACACAACAGATAGTAATTATGACCACAATCAATCAATAAATTGGGGGCCATACGCCGGGGGGCGCATCGCTCGCCCACCACGACGCCACTCCCGGGGTCACCACGCGCGAGTCCCCATGCAGGGACTCGCTCTCTCGGGACGTTCCCCTCGTCCGTCTGGTCAGGGTGTCCCCTGATACTGGTAACATGAACCCAGTACAACAGCCGCATAGTCGGATCGTCCGTGACTAAACGGCACCTCACTGGTTCTACCAGTGGGGGAGGGTGTGCTGGACACCCGATGGATTTAAAATAAGACCAACTCTAAGGGGAGAATGAACTCATTATGAGTCGATGGCCAAACCAGCCCCAGCTATGGGGATGAAATAGTGGGCAGCCTGGGGTTAATCCTACAGGGGGTCTGCGTCCCTGGCACGGGTGAGCAAGTAAGGCCAATCCCTGACATAGGGTGGTTGGGGAGGGGTTGGCGACCCCTCCCTGTAAAAACTAAACTTAAACCACTAACATAATAAGAGGTAGAGGCCGGGGGCGTGATAACCACACGCCCCCGACCCGGTTTTGCCGGGGAACCCGACCATGCACACCCCTCCAATGCCGATGCAGGGGGGGGGGGGGGGGTCTGCCTATGACGAGTGCGGGGCAAAGCATCGGGAACCCGCACTCTAAATCGAGTGGTGGGGCCCCCTAGCCATTTTTTTTTATGGGGGGGGCCCGGGGGCGGGCAGAGGCGCGTCTGCCCGTCAAATCACCCGGGGATATTGACCACGGTAATAAATTTTAACTTTAACAAAAATTTTAAAACAAACATACTGTAAGTACTAAATAAACAACACAAATAAGCAACTGCAGTCCACAAAATGAATTAAAAAAAAAACAACAACAATGCGGTGTACGAACGTCCCAGGAAATATCCAAAAAAATACCACGCAACAATTTCTAAATAATTTTAAAAATCAAAAAGGCTATTTTCCCTTTTAAATACACATCAGACAATCAAGCCTACTGTCTGCCTAATAGTTTGATAAGGACAAATTTCAACAACAGTTCCTCAGTCTGTACATCGCACATACAAAAAAGGGGGTTCGTTCCTCCGTGGTAACCGCCCCTCCCCCCCCGCCATTCCTTTTTCCAGTCTCAAACACAAACTATGACCTGCACTCAAAAAAGAGTAAAAAGGAGAACCCTTTTACAGGTCGTCGACTTATGGCGGTCCCGTACACACTGGCACGAAAGGGCCCGGGTTTTATGTGCGGTACACTGCGTCCCTTTGACCCACTGGGGGCTGCGCTGCGCTCATTCACTTTAAAAAGAGGTCATGCAGGTTCGGGCCGTTTTTGCAAATACTTGCAATAGTTTGCTCATTGCCGTGTTGGCTTTTGTGACAATTTATTAGTAAAATTAATGGGTCCCTCCCTTTTATGAGAATTTCTAAAACTAGCTTTGAAAACAATTTTTGCTGTTTAACTGACTAAGTCCGGGAGTGAAGGGGGATCCTACCTCACGTAACACACGTCATTCGGGTTTGGGCCCACACCCCCCAGCTGTTGACTGCCCGGTTTTACAACTTTGTAATTTTGGGTTTAAAAACGGCTCCCACCCATGACTGCAGCCCTACAGTAACGCAGACATAAAGCCCCATCAAAAAACCCCTCCCCCTTACCAAAACGGTACATCGTTATTTTTAGAACAAATGACACAAAATTCAGTACATGACCAACTTGTTCTTGGCATGCACATGAGCGGGACGACCGAGCCCTCGCTGGTGAAGGCGACCCCAGGAAAATAGGACGGCAGGAGCAATAACTAGCCCGTACCCGCAGCGGCTCCGCGTCAACCCCTGTACCCCCAAATCACGAAAAATTTTGGGCTTACTTCATTAAAGATCACCCCTGTCATTTCAAAATCCTTCAATATCCTGACCTTTTGGGGGGCATTCCCTCCCTTTTTGTAGCCCGCAACGTGTCGTCTATCAAACCAAATGTGTGGGGCCCGCCCCCAAAACCCCGTCAGGCGCACACCTGTCTTGAGCATTTGATAAGTTCGTTCATGAAAAACTATAAAACAAGGCAGGAGGTGGGGGCCCCCGTCGACTCCGAGGGTTGCGGTATGATGGCCCCGCCGATCACTGATTTTGGTCCACAGTACATGGCCACAAATGCCGCCAACTTAACATTCCACAACCTGGCCGCTGCAAGATAGTGAATAATTTGCCACGAGGGACCATATCATAGGCTTTACTGAAGTCCACAAAAGTTACAAACAACTTAAGTTTCTTCCGACGCGCCATGTCGGTGAGGAGCCGCAGCGAGACGATGTGCTCTGTACACCCACGCTTACTCTGGGCTCCGGCCTGCTCACGGAATGGGCGGAACCACTGGTTTAATGTAGCAAAGGACCATTTCGAATAATTTACTAAGTAGTGAGTTTATCATACTAATTCCTCTGTAATTGTCACCATCCGACCTGTTCCCCTTTTAAAAACCGTAAAGACCTTTGCTCTCACCCACGACACAGGGTGCATGCCAGACATAAACACCGTGTTAAACATTGAGATAATGATCAACAATCACTGTGCAGGGAACATGGTTAGAACATCAGGACTGAGTCCGTCCGGCCCGCAAGCCTTATCCACTTTCAATTTCTTAATTTGGAATTCAACTTCTACACGAGAAATAGGGTCATCCAGCACTGGTATTGTCACATCAGTACGCAAATGCAGGGGGGGAGGTACAGGATTTGGATTCAACACACGCTCAAAATTAATTTTAAAATCTTCGTCACTCGGAGGATCTTCATTGTCACGTTCGCTTGCCCCCCGGAAGTCGAGGAGGAGGAGGAGGAGGAGAAGGAGGAGGAGGAGGAGGAGGGAGGAGGAGGAGGATAACACAGGAACACAAAGGAAAAACAAGCATCATCAGCTCTATAGGTTCATGCGAGGCTGTTTGCGATAACTCTGCCATCTGATCTACATTGAGAGACATAGCATAGTAAGGAAGAAGGCCTTCAACCCCTTCACCCCACCCACCCTTTCCCTCCAATCAAGGCTGGCAGCAAAGGAAGAAAAAAACATGAAATTGTGCAACATGGAAAATGTTAGGGATTTTTGCAAGGGAAGTAGATAAAAATATTCACTTCTCCTTCTATCCCTGCAGGCCAAACAATCGGTGCCAGACCAACAACAACAACAACGATAACAACAACGATAACAACAACAATAACAACCACCCTAAAACACCTCCATTTTCCTGAGAGATTTCGGAGATTTTAGCACGATACAGAGATAATATGAAAGTAGTACTGAACATCAGTCAAAGTACTCATCTAATCTGCTGTTGAAAGTTGTAAATATAAATAAAAGATATATAAACGATAGATATATAAAAAGATAGACGGCAATGATAAAGAAATGATGAAGAAAAAAGAAGAGATACCTACAATAATAACAATAAGAAGAAGAACAAGAAGATGAAGATATAAAATAAGAAGAACAAGAAGAAGACCCTGAAAAAGTGGAGGAGGAAGAGGCACAATAGTATGCAAAGATATGTAATGGAACAGTCTCTCTCTCTCTCTCTCTCTCTCTCTCTCTCGCAATGTCGTTAAGTACCTGAAATTCACGATCTCAAACACTGAAAGGCGATTGGCTAAGGAGAATGTTTAATAGCTTGTCAGGACAACCTTAAAGAGAGAGAGAGAGGAGGAGAGAGAGAGAGAAGAGAGAGAGAGAGAGAGAGAGAGAGAGAGAGAGAGAGGAAGAGAGAGGAGAAGAGAGAGAGAGAGAGAGAGGATGAGAGAGAGAGAGAGAGAGAGAGAGAGAGAGGAGAGAGAGAGAGAGGAGAGAAGAGAGAGAGGAGAGAGAGAGAGAGAGAGATGAGAGAGAGAGGAGGAGAAGAGAGAGAGAGAGAGGAGAAGAGAGAGAGAGGAGAGATGAGAGAGAGAGAGAGAGAGAGAGAGAGAGAGAGAGAGAGAGAGAGAGAGAGAGAGGACGAGAGAGAGAGAGAGAGAGAGGAGAGAGAGAGAGAGAGAGAGAGTAGGAGAGAGAGAGAGAGGAGAGAGAGAGAGAAGAGAGAGAGAGAGAGGAATGAGAGGAAAGAGAGAGAGAGAGAGAGAGAAAGGGAGAGAGAGAGGGGGAGAGAGAGAGAGAGGAGAGGAGAGGAGAGAGAGAGAGAGAGAAGAGAGAGGAGAGAGAGAGAGAGAGAAGAGAGGAGAGAGAGAGAGAGAGAGGAGAAGAGAGAGAGAGAGAGAGAGAGAGAGAGAGAGAGAGAGGAGAGAGGAGAGAGAGAGAAGAGAGAGAGAGGAGAGGGGAGAGAGAGAAAAAGACGGGGGGGAAAATGGGGAAGAGAAGAGAAGGTGCAAGAGGAGCAAGTGCAGGAGGAGCAGGTGCAGGAAAGGGTACAAGAGGAGCAGGAAGAACAGGAGGATGAACATGAGGAAGTATAGGAAGCGCAGGAGACTGTTGAGACAGAGAAGGTTGGGGAGGATCCGGTAACGATATGAATTGAGGAGCAGGAAGAGGAGTAGGCTGTGCAGGATGCCTATACCTGCCCGACGTTCCCCGGGTCCTTCTGAACGACGCAGCACAGCTGTGCAAGTCTAACAGCGCCAAGGGCAACCAGCTGGCCAACGTGGTGGTGGTGTACATGCTGGGCTCGAACCTGCGTAAAACCCGCCACATGAAAGCCGCCGAGGTGAGCTTCGTCAGTGACCGGGAGGGACGCAAGATCCTCGTCTCCAGGCGGGACGACAGGGTCATGGACCGCCTCAACAACGCCAAGAGGAAGGTGCTCTCAGGCAGGTCGCAGCGGGAGAAGCACCAGCGGGCCCGCGAGAGGCAGCGGCAGAAGGCCGAGGCCAGGAGAAGAAGGAAGGGAGAAGAAGCAGGAACAGCAGCCTGAGGGCCAGCAGGATGAGGCCGCTGCTCCCGAGGACTCGCTCGTAGTCCAGCGGATATGTGCAAAACCGTGCATTTTTTAGTAATAACATCCAAACTTGGTACAGTGTTAAAAGATGCATATCCAACAAAAACTGGATATGGAGCCAACCAAATATAGCAATGGCGGCCATTTTCAAAATGGCCGCCACTAAAGGCATTTTCATTTAAATCGGGAGTTATTCACATGCAAGCATACGTTTTGTGCCTATATCCATGTTGAAGGAATAATCCGATGGACATAAGATTGTTGAGATAATTTTCCCAAATCATTTAGGTGTTAGTAGTTATTCGAGAAAAAGATGGCCACCAATAATTTTATTTTTTGTGAGGAGAAATATTTGTGTGTCATTGTGTCAATACCATCGGATTCATGGACAGATCAATGCAATAAGAAAGTATAATGTGTTCCTATGATAGTTAAAGCCATATGGTGGTATAGAGGCCGCCAGTGATAGTTAAAGGGCAATTATTCTTACGGGACAAAGATTAATGCTTCTAGATCGTATATTACAACTATGGGAAATGAGAGAATATAAAGATCATACATACATACATAATCACACACACACACACACAACACACACACACACAACACAACACACACAAAACACACACCACACACACACCACACACACACAACACACACCACAACAACACCACACACACACACACACACACACACACACACACACAACACACACACACACACCACACACACAACACACAACAACACACACACACACACACACAAACACACACACACACACACACACACACACAACACACACACACACACATTCCTCTCAAACACAAACACACACACAAACAACATACACACACACACAACACGCATTCTCTCTCAAACACACACACACAGCATTCTCTCTAAACCACACACACGCATCTTTCTCAAACACACTACACACACACACAACGATTCTCTCTCAAACAAACACACACACACACGCATCTCTCCAAACACACACACACACACACACACACACCATCTCATCTCAAACAAACACACACGCATTCTCTCTCAAACAAACACACACAAAACGCATTCTCCAAACACACACACACACCACACACAACACACCACACACAACACACAAGCCATTCTCTCTCAAAAAGACACACACGCATTCTCTCTACAAACACACACACACACACATGCATCTCTCTCAAACAAAACACCACCCCACACGCATTCTCCCCAACAACAAACACACACACACGCATTCTCTCTCAAACACACACACACACACACACACAACACACACACACACACACACACACACACGCATTCTCTCTCAAAAACACAACCACACACACACCCCAAACACGCATTCTCTCTCAAAACCACACCCCACGCATTCTCTCAAACAAACACACACACAGCATTCTCTCTCAAAAACAAACACCCCACACACGCATTCTCTCAAACAAACAAACACACACACACGCATTCTCTCTCAAACAAACGAACACACACGCATTCTTCTCTCAAACACACACAAAACACACACGCATTCTCTCTCTCAAACAACACCACACACGCATTCTCTCTCAAACACTCACACACACACACACGCATTCTCTCTCCCCCAAAACACAAACACACGCATTCTCTCTCAAACACACACACACACGCATTCTCCCCTCAAACAAACACACACACACACACACACACACACACACACACACACACACACACATTCCTCTCTCAAACACTCACACACACACACACACACACACACGCATTCTCTCTCTCAAACAACACACACACACACACACCCAACACACACACACACACACTCATTCTCTCTCAAACACACACACACGCATTTTTCTCTCAAACACACACACACACACACACACACACACACACACACACACACACGCATTCTTCTCAAAACACACACACACACGCATTCTCTTTCTCAAACACAACACACACGCATTCTCTCTTCTCAAAACACACACACACGCATTCTCTCTCAAACACAAAACACACCCCACGCATTCTCTCTCAAACAAACACACACAACACGCATTCTCTCTCAAAATTACCCCAACACACAAAACGCATTCTCTCTAAAGAACACCACACACGCATTTCTCACAAAACACACACACACGCATTCTCTCTAAGCAAACACACACACCGCATTCTCTCTCAAGCAACAACACACACGCATTCTTCTCAAGCAAACACACACACACGCATTCTCTCAAGCAACACACACACACGCATTATCTCTCAAACACACACACAACACACGCATTCTCTCTCAAACAAACACACACACACGCATTCTCTCTCAAATACACGCACACACACGCATTCTCTCTCAAAACACACACACACGCATTCTTTCTCAAACACACACACAACGCATTCTCTCTCAAACACACACACACGCATTTCTCTCTCAAACACACACACAAACGCATTCTCCCCAAACAAACACACACACACGCATTCTCTCTCAAACACACACACACACGCATTCTCTCTCAAACACATACACAACGCATTCTCTCTCAAACCACACACACACCGCATTTCTCTCTCTCAAAACACACACACGCATTCTCTCTCAAACAACACACACACACGCATTCTCTCTCAAACACACACACAACGCATTCTCTCTGAAACAACACACACACACACACCACACGCGCATTTCTCTCTCCAAACACACACACACGCATTCTCTCTCAAACCCCACACCCCACAACGCATTTCTCTCAAACACACACACACGCATTCTCTCTCAAACCCCACACACACACATTCTCTCTCAAAACACATACACGCATTCTCTCTCAAACAAACACACACACAAAACCCAACCACACACACACACACACACACACACACACACACACACCCACACACACAACACCACCACACTCAAACACACACACACACACACACACACACACACACACACACACACACAACAACACGTTCTCATCTCAAACACACAAAACCCCACGCATTCTCATTTTCAAACACACACACACACGCATTCTCTCTCAAACACACACACACGCATTCTCCCCAAACACACACACACGCATTCTCTCAAACACAAACACACACACATTCTCTCTCAAACACACACACACACTCATTCTCTCTCTCAAACACACACACACACACGCATTCTCTCTCTCAAACACACACACGCATTCTCTCTATCAAACACACACACACGCATTCTCTCTCTCAAACACACACACACACGCATTCTCTCTCTCAGACACACACACACACATTCTCTCTCAAACACACACACACACACACGCATTCTCTCTCTCAAGCACACACACACACACACATTCTCTCTCAAACACACACACACACACGTGCATTCTCTCTCAAACACACACACGCATTCTCTCTCGCAAACACACACACACACACGCATTCTCGCGTGGCTCATGTCTCTCAGGACCGGCTTGACCAATCAGAACGCTGAGATGAGCTGTGACGTCATAGGGGGAGGAGACAAATTCACCCGCGTAATTTGAGTAGCGTCCGTGAGGCGAACAATTTTAAAATAGCTGCCATACCTACACTGAAGATTATTTTCAGTGGCTCCATATCCAACATGGATTGCATATGCATGTTCTAACTTTGTTCCAAGTACGGTTGTTATTACTAAAAAATGCAGGGTTTGGTATATATTGTGCACATATCCGCTGGACTATCGACCCCGCGTGGGCCATCGAGGTCCAGCAGCGTCCCACCGCCACCGCTGGGAAGCAGCGACGCAGGCGACGGCAGCGGCGCGAGGAGGACGCGTCAGACGAAAGGTCTGGTGATGAGGAGAAGGAGACGACAAGCCTGCCGGAGACGCGCTGCTTCCCGATGGGCGCAGCGCAGAGAAGCGCGCTGCAAAATGGGGTCGTAAAAATGACAAAAAAAAGCGTTACGTTACTTTTTAACAGCCCCCTATCTTATGAGTGACATTTTGTGCTGTTCGGTCGATGGCGTGTAAAGTAATCTTGTCCACTAATATTATCGTAACCTTTGACTCTTTTGAATACTTCTATTGGTCACATCGCATTCGTCGCTTTGATAGGCTGAATATAATTCATTTTGTAGGTGTTTTTTTCTAGTTGAGTATATAATAGAAGATAGCATCGCATATCAAAAGAAGGAAGGAAAAGAGAATTAAGACAATGAGAAACGTAAATAAAAGGAAAAAACAATAAAACAAATATTTGAAAATCCACAGAGAAACGGATGTGGATATAAAACAACATTTATCGGGAAAAATAAAATAAAAGACGAAGCAAAGTGATTTATAAAGACAGGAAGGGAATGAGAGATGAAGGAGAGAGAGACGGATGGGGAGAGGGTTAGAGATAGGGGGAGGGAGGGAGGGAGGAAATGCAAAGGAAAACATAAAAATCATAATCTATAAGAACATATATGAAAAAGAGAGAGAGAGAGAGAGAGAGAGAGAGAGAGAGAGAGAGAGAGAGAGAGAGAGAGAGGAGAGAGAGAGAGAGAGAGAGAGAGAGAGGAGAGAGAGAGAGAGAGAGAAAGAGAGTTAGTAGTGGAATAGTGAAATAGAGAAATATAAAATTAGAATAGTAACCCATGTATGTTGTATGTTAAGCTAGGAATAATCTAGACATTCTTGAAAGTCAAAGATAGTTCTCAGTAGTCCAGCTGAAGCTCCTGACTGTAAAACCTATAAGAATAAAGGTAAAAAAATAAAAAAAATAAAAAATAAAAGAGAAAGAGAGAGAGAGGGGGGGAGAGAGAAAAAAAAGACGATAAACGAGAATGATACAAGTGATGAAAGAGGAGATGAGTGGTAATGAGAAAAGTGACAGGGGACAGGAAGGGGAAGAAGAGGAAGAAAACGAAGAGGAGGAAGAGAAGGGGAAGAAGCAGAGGTAAATGAAATGGTAGAATTAGGTGGGAGATAACGTGGTTAAGATTCGTTTTATCACCCCCGTCCTACATCGCTTATAAGAGTATCATCTTATGGTTGATGAGTGATGCATGACCAAAGGTTCGAGCCACACCACCACCTTTTGTTAATGACCGGAACCGTTAAGGTAACATATCGCCTTGTTTTCCTGAGCTAATGAGGAAAAATGGGAGTACTGAAGAGGAGGAGAAAATTGTTAGGAGAAGTAAGTGTAGGAAAGAAGGATTAACGCAGCACGCACGCACGCACGCAACGGTTTGCACCGAAGAAAGTTGTCATGGTGCTGTATGGACACACTGGTGGCCCTGTCTGCGTTCCTGCGATGCAGTCATGGCGTGAGCAGCTGAGTATACGCTGTTTCGAAGGCGGCGGAGGGAGGGCACAGCATTCGCATCATCCAAGCCCAGCGTACAGGCCACCTTGACAAGTCGATCCACCGTATCATTACCAGCCAGCCCGATGTGAGAAGGCGTCCACACGAATAACACGACAAGAGAGGCATCGTGGGCGATGGCGAGTTGACACAGTATGTCTCGTACAATACGGCCACAGCTGGGTCTTGGCGAGGAGAGGGCGTAAAGAGCCGATTGGAAGTCACAGACTATTACCCCATTCACCCTTCGTTGAACAAGTAGAGTTACTGCATCCAGGATGCCGTGAATTTCGCAGAAGGTGGAGCTCGATGAGTTAGGTAGCCTAAGGCCGAGCCATTCATCCTCCCCAGGCGGTTCCATGGTGGGGAAGAACATGGCACACGCTGCACTCCCGTCTGTCTGCACTGAGCCGTCAACATAGATGTGGGGTGCAGCGGGGACTGATGTAGACACACCGGCATGGTCTCCAGGTCTAATTGGTTTCTGCAGGTGGGGAAGGACGTCTTTGGAGGTCGGTGCAAAAGTGACAATAGGGAGGAAACCGTCACGGAGAAGCCCGGACAGTTGCCTCCTCGGGACAGTAATATCAAGGCCACGAAGGTTTTACACATGCATTGTGAGGGTTGTGGCACCAGGTCGAAAGG